>WAAB01013173.1:1747-24142 GCA_013389865.1 Piaya cayana
CAGGACAAGTGGGAATGACCTCAAGTTCCACCAGGGGAGGTTGAGGCTTGACATCAGGGAGAAATTTTTCCCGGAAATGGTCATTGGGCACTGGAACAGTCTGCCCAGGGAGGAGGTTGAGTCAGTTCCCCTGGAGGTGTTTAAAAGATGGGTGGATGAGGTGCTGAGGGACATGGTTTAGTGATTGATTGGAATGGTTGGACTCAATGATCCAGTGGGTCTTTTCCAACCTATTGATTCTGTAGTTCTGTGAAATGAGAAGAGAGTCAACACAGTAATAATACAATGAATGACACCATGCATAAAGACACTTTAAAACACAATTTAAATTAATGAAAGCAGATGTCAGCTTGGATATTAAGAAAACAATTATTCTTTACTAATCATCTTCTCCTTCCCCAAACTTCAGTACATTTTGTTGCTGTTTGTGAACCTGAATTCTAATTTTACCTTCTGGTCAATGCCTCATCTCGCTTTATCTGAGGGACCAGTCTTCGTAATTGTGTTTTGTGAAGAAGCTGTTCTCTCCTTCAATGTCAAGGTCCTCCAACCTGCTCTTCCACGACAGTATTGAATTTTTAGCCCTTTCTAGCAGCTGAGATTTTTTTTTTCTCTTCTTAGAGATGCTTTTAACAGATAAGCTGTGTTTAGTTAGAGTGAAAGACAAGACTATGTTGATAAACATACAGATAACTGAAAAGAAAGCATTCTAATTCCCTTTTAATGAATAGAATCTGCAGTGGCTGAAAGTGTTATTTCTTGTTTTTCTTCTCCACAAAATTGGTGTAGGATAACCACCAGGCTTCACCGCTGTGAGAAATCTTAAGAGCACTTTCTCCACAGCCCACTCCACCTCATGGTCCCTTCATACTTCATTGAAATAAGGCATATTTCCTGGAGAAGGCAAACAATTTTTCCTGATAAGTAAAGTGGCGTTATTTTGTCTGTTTTATACATTACTTCTGGTGTTAAGATCTTTATAAATCTTTCTTTAACTAAGGTACAGGCTGTCACTATCTATGCAAATAATATATTTGTTTGTATTAATAATTTAGGACTGACTTTGAGTTGACCCCATACTCTACCACTCAATGGAGATCTATGAAGAGATATTTGTAATACCTCTGGGAGTTTTTGTCATCAGTAGATGAATATCAGAAACATGGACAGAATAAAACATGGCATGTATGTGCAAAAGACAGATTGAACCTTATTTATTTACCAGACCATTATTTACTATAGCCGTCCTTGGTATCTCTCTTGGGTATGTGAAATGGTATTATTTCCTGTAACAGCAAAATAAAACTGGGAAAAAGGAGCACATGTAATAAAATACCACTTGAATAAAAGAAGCTTAAATCACAAATGTTATTTCCTGGCTCCTAAATACAGTATATTTTCATAGAAGTTTTCAAAATATTCTGTTGCTGGCAATCCCCAAATGAAAGAAAGTAACAAGATTCTTATTTGTTTTTATTTGTTGTTACTATTTCAGAGCACCCACGTGAGTATGGTTGGACTCGATGATCTTGTGGGTCTTTTCCAACCTAGTGATTCTGTGATTCTGTGATTCTGTGAGTATTTGGCACTTTACGGAAGTAGAGAAGGAAAAAAGGAGCTCTTGGCCTTGACAACAATACAGACTCCACAGTGAACAGTGGCTATTGCAACAGAAAAAAACATAGCAGATACTTGGTTCACGGGTATGATTACATGAGCACTCTCACAAGCAAGCCTATTAGAATTTTGCCTTCAACATACAATAAATTTTCATCTCTCACTCCTCCCCAAAATGTGAGTTATGCACTTGCTTTCCACAGACTTGCATACCAGATTTTTAACTACCTGGTAATGTAGAAAACAGTCCACCAAGATGCTAACCCACTCTCTTTTTATAGCTGCAGAAAGTATTAATCTGGGAAGAGTACAAGGAAATCATGAACAATAACTCTTGTTGCTTTGATAAAGAAGAGATTTTTTTTCCCCTTAGCATACAGTAGAATAAGAGGGATTTTTGTGGAACTGGTGGAACAAGGGGAGATAATATATGTTTAGTAAACCAGGAGTGGAGAAAAGATATGGCCAATAGTGTAATTAATCCATTTGCCATAAATTTAAGAAGTTTAAATATTTTCATTTATGCACCAAAGATTAAAAATTTGGGTTGCAAAAAAAATGATGGAGGCAACATTTTACCAGTGGCAGCCCCAGCAAAGAATAGGATCTCACTTAACTTCTCACAGTATTGAATTCTTCCTCTTTTGTGACCAGAGGTCACCATGCATACCCAGGGACAAAAATACCCTCCTATAAGATTTGGTCCTGGTTTGTAACACAGGGGAAATGTCTATGACTTACCAGACTAGTTCCTCCTAGACAGTCAGCTCCTTCTTCAAGTACCTAATATATTACATTTTCAGAAGTGGACTAATATGTGGAAAAGGATTTTCAGAGCCACATGAAAAAGCAGGTACTGAATATGAAATGCTATACAGTGCTCCCATGGTTGTGTTGTGTGATGCTCTTGCTCCTGGACACTTTTGTTATAACCTTTACTATCTATTATTTCTTATGTCATCTGCTGAAGTACTACATGTTTTAGGGCACAGATTAATTTACAAAGTTAACAACCTGAGATGATGCTTAGTCTAGTTTATTTTTATTTAAGCTACTTACAAGTTCTGGCTGCTTGCTTAACAGCTAGAAATGCCCAATTATTATGGCTAAGTTTAGTATGTTTTCTTGACCTAAACAAGGTATAAAAGACTCCATCACATTAGTTTTCTGAAAGTATCTTTGATAGCCCAAAAAAAGAAAAATAATTGAACCAGGAAAAAGCAATGGGATATTTTATTTTCTCAGTAGGGAAGATGAAGTTACTTGTCCTTTACTTACTTCAGAAAGTTCTATCTGGAGTTGAGTTATGACTATCCAGGCATGTGTTAAAATAGAATCTACCTGATTTTTTTTTTTTTTTTAGGAGGCTAAGTGAATGAAATCAACCCTAAGGCTCTAGTTTAAAAATAGAGAGAAACACTGTGAAGATACAAGCCAAATTAAATGGTATTTTCAAGACTGAAAAAAGTACTATGCAAATTACAGCCACTCTTAACAGCGCAGAGACAACATTGTTACTGGATTAAAATATAAAACAAAATGAAGGTGCCAAGAAACAACATAGCAATACAAATATAATTCAGTGCTTTTCTCCAGTTTAATTTTTTTTTTTGAGATTCATCAAGGTCTCATGCTCATTCACAGTTAATCAGACAGAAAAATATTGTAATGGGAGAAATAATAAGAAGTTATGTTTAGCAAGAACCTCAAGAACATTCCCATTTACTCTTTTCCCTTCTTAGCCTCCCTTTCAGGACATTTTTTACCTCTGGCTCACTCCACAATATCTGCTCCCTCCATGTGAAATTGGGATATCACTGCACACCCTGACTATGCTCAGTAGATCCTAAACACAGCCCTTCTTGGGCAAAACCCACCCAAACCATTTTAGTCTATATTTGTTTGCTAGCTAACTTCTCATTGCAAACTGATAAGTATTTGAATGAAATTGGTTACATATCTGCAATATTCTTCATCAACTCACAACATAATACCAGATACTCTGAGAAAAGCCTTCTCAAAAGAAACATATAGAGGAAAGGTTCCCTTCTGTCATATGATTCTTCATTTGAACACAGGAACTATAGCACTAGTAGGTAAACAAAGGCTTTCTTGAGTGAGTGGAGGTCAGGGTGAAGAAGTAAAGAGACAATCAACAAAATGAACACTAAGAACTCTATGTAGATGTAGTTTGTATAAAAATTAATTAATTAAAGGAATGTACAGTAAGTCAATATTAACAATAGCAAAAAGATAATTCTGAACTGCACTCAGTCAAATTGCAAGCCAAACTTGTTCTTACTGATATCTCTCCAAGTGTAAAGCACTGACAAATAGGACTGCGTCCTGTTTGCAGGCAAGTCAGCAGAGACTTTCTTTTTCTTGCAAGACTGAACCTAAACAGCTTCTGCAAGCCATAACCTGGAAATAGCAGGTGGAGAGTGCTAGACAGTGACATGGACTGGCTTTAGTGGGAGAACCCCTTGTGAAGGTATAATGCATGAGCTACAATATTGACTGAAGTAATGCTCATTGGGCCACTGGTATGACCAAAGCAGATCAGCCCACTGAAAACAGCCGCTACCCACCTAACATTGCAATTCCATGTCTCTGCCTCAGAAAGGAGTCCCCTAATTCCTCCTATTACTAATCTGGTTTGATACATAATGGCCTCCCCAGAGAATTGCTACAAGATGGATTACTTAAAGTTTTAACACAGACCCAGGCATTGCTATTGAGAGGAAAATGGAAGGGAAAATTGCTAGGAAATTCACACAGATCTCCATGTTTTTGTGTCTGAGCTGCTTGACACTACAATGCTTGGCCATTATAAATGACCTAGTAGATGCCTTTTATTTTTAGAATATATGATTTCAAACATGGAGACACTCAAATTCTTTTCTACAACTCCATTAAAAATCCCCACACTCCACTGCATCTTCATAAAGTCATCTGCTTGAATCCAAAATGGACTCAGAATCGCAAATCATGAATGCTGGCTGGGTAATGAACATGAACAGCTTCCCTTAATAACAAGGTTGTATCCTAGTTATTTCAGTAACTACTCTTGATGCCAGAAAATTTAGTCCTATGCCATCTTCTATTTCCTGAAATACCATTTGCATTATACTTCACTAAAGATATAAAAATGCTCTCTCTAGACCTTCACCTTCAGATTTGTTTGTGAAATATCTGCTCTTCTCTGCACAAAAGCCCAGGCATTGGGCTTGGGGTTGTTTTGTCCATGAACCCACAATTTCTCACTTGGTCACCACATTTTCATCTACTTCACAAGACAGTAACTTATTTCAAGTCTCGAGAGCCCCTTTGAAACTGTTTCTGCAATGCTGTAACCCTGCTGTTCAGCAGGTAGGTGACATGCTTCTTTGAGAATGTGAAGGCTGTGTCTTATTAATGTTAGTATTTATTTCACTTGACACACAAAATTACAGTGAAAAGGTTAGTACTTGGATAAATCAGTCCCAGAGGGACAACTTTCTTCCAAATATTTGGCTCAAAAAGGAAGCAATAAAAAACACAGAACATTCATTATTGTAAGTAAATTGCAGATAAGTTTTGTTTATTACAATTATAAAGTATTAACAGATAAAACTTCTTACATTAAACTTTGGAAATACCTAGGAAAGAACCCAGAAATTTCAAAATTAAGAGTAGATATTCTACTGGGCTAAAGACCAAGGGGGATAGCTAGCTGTTTATGTAAATGCACAACAATAATTCAGCCCCACAGACCCTGAATCATTACAGTAGCCACCAACTGAGACATGCATTACATTATTTGCACCCATATTTTGTATAAATTCTTATTTGCACAACCGTAGGAACTTGGCAGTCCTGTTGCAGTCCTACTATGTTTCACCACATGGCTTTAATTTAGTTTGCCATCACTTTCATTGTTTATATTAGGAAGTTTTAAAAATACATTACCTTTTTCCCCTGCATTAACTCTAACCACAGGAGAGGATTTTCTGCTCCCTCAGGATGTCCCAAGTAAAATTAGCTCATGGCAAGGCTCCTCATAGGTGATGGACAGCTGTTATCTAGGAATAGCAAAACCGAAGTTTTTGCCCTCAGTCCCCCACAAATAAATCCTCTTACATCTATAGGAACGTATGGAGTTCAACATCAGAGCAGAATCCAGCTGTGCATTTTTATGCTTCATAAGAATATGATTGTGTTGGGATACTGAAAAAGAGGGACAACGTTGAAACCTTTACAAATTAAGTTTCACCATGAAAACACACATATATCCTCCCTGTTCTGGGGAAACAGATTTGGGAATCATAGAGTATATTGTATGGAGCTCTTAAGCAATCAGGTAGTATGTACTTGTCATTGTGGCCTTGTTTTGAAGTGGAAGCAAGACATTGGTGGGAAAGGAATTGAGAGTGAATAATGAAATCTACCTCTGAAATTCAGATTACTACAGGCCTTTTGCTCTTACACTGCTTATATAGTCAAATTACTTGGCAGACTCTGCTCTGATAGCACAGAAACAAGACTTAACCTGCTATTTTTGAGCCATTTATTCATCACAGAAGCTTTATTTTAAAAGTACTTTCCATTATTCTGCAAACAAATACAAAAATCTGGTCTTTGAAGATATCAGAACCATTCATTTTTTGAAGCTGGCAGCACTGACTTGGAAAGAAGTCATGAATTATCTTTTTTTTTCAGAAGAGGCAACTCTTTTTTATCCACTGAAAATAATGAAATGTTAAACATTGCATTAAAAAAACTTTAAAATGTTTTGAAGAGAAAGCAAACCACACAGTCTGACTTGAGTTCACCACAGGGAATCTTTCTGGTGCTGTGGAGAAGCATAAGAGTGTACTGTCAATGCACATCCACAGGCTATTCCTCCCAGGTAGCCTCAATACTAGAGAGTTCAGCATTTCCAGGGAAGTAACTTCCATGCTCTATGAGCAATGTATGTAATGCACTACCAGCACAACAGTCCCTGGCTGGCAGTTCAGCCCAAGTTAGATTTACCTCATATTTCCCCGGAAACCATTACTACCTAATTTCAGCTGGCTTCACCTCATATAGCTCTGAGGTGGGACAGCAGAATATTCATGCATTTACATGAATGGTCTGCCTTGTTTGTTGAACACCACCATCTCTGCATGACACAACATTGTTACATACAAACATGGTAATAGTTTTGCTATATGATCGAGTCTGGAGGTTCAGGGTGCTAATTTTTATGTTTAGACATGAATTTGCCTCTCAGAACTAGGGAAATCCAAACGATCAGGGAGATGTTGACTAAATAAATTGTTATAGCTGTTTGAACAGCTAGTATCTCTAGGCACTTCATTACCTCAGGTGTGTTAACATGATAGCTCCAGCAACACCTCAGAGACAAGACACAGAGGACAGAAAATGCCAATTTCCTCCTCCTTCCCAGTGAGTCAATTCCAGTAACGCCTTGTTCAAATTTAGTATAAAGGAGAAAAACTGCCTAATACTTGATAGCCCCTGGAAGGTCTTGCTTCTTATCAGCAAGGAAAAGAGGTTTGATTCTACAAACCAGCTTAAAGTCTTTCTAACCTGAGGTACAAAAAACATAATGCAAGTTTCACTGAAATGTTTAAACTACCTTAACTGCAAACTAACTACAGACTGGTGAGATAAGAATGGCAAGGAGTAATTTCTAGATGTCTGTTTAAAGGGTCCAAAGACAATATCCCAATGCTTTTTCTGGATAATTCAATGCTGACAGACAGGCAGAAGACAGGGACATAACGAGACTCCTAGCTGCAAGAAATTAGAGCATCTCTTCCTCCAAGGAGGAAGCACAGAGCCAGACAGCAAGCACTAGCCTTGAAACTGCAGCTTTGTCTCTGTAGGGCTACATGAAGGCAGGGACCCCTCTGTGCCACAGGTCTTTCAGGCACCACCACATGAGTCCCAGATTTACCCCAGTCATACCATCCATAGGAGAAAGACCAGAGTGCGACTCAACAGCAGAAAAACTGCTATGCATGTAGAGTTCAAACATGGCCCTTGATTGCTATACTGTTGTACTACTGATTTGTAAATATGAGCAGAGACAGAGAAGGCAAAGTGGGCTTGTCAAAGCCTGGAAAAATAGATACATATTTTCTTTATAACTGCAAGGATGTAAATGCACAAAGCATTGAAGCAAAATAAATAACCAGTGTTTTGCAAACATCATCAGAAAACTGGGAGGCATATAGTTAATAAATCTCACCCCACTTCCTTTTCCATAGGAGTATTATTTCTACTGTTAGAGATTTGCAATCTCTCTTCAGGCTCCATTGTAAGTGGAGTTCAATACCTACATCCTAGAAGCATAGGCCTCAAAATAAGCCGAATTTGAAGGTCCCTGTTTAGAAGAATATTTCATGTGTGCATATTTTGCTTCCCCAAAATAATTATTTTCAGCTTTTGAAATAAGTGCGATCTGATATGAATTTTAAGTACTTGATTTCAAAATGTTCAGTTGGTATTACCAAGTTCCCATTGGTCATCTAAATTGCCATGAATATTTCATATTCAACTGGATGAGCAGAGCTTACCCCATTATTGGTTTTGCACTAACCAGTATTTAGAGCTTCTGAGCCAACTCTTACTAGTTATTGGATAGGGTAGTGATTAGACAAACAATTCACTGGCTTTTCTGTTTTCCCAAGTGTACTTTGGCTATTAAAAATCAGAGGTCTTATTGTCTGCAGAAAGTAGATTTTTTATTTGAGGTTATATCTTTCACAATATTAAAGGCAAAACAAACCTATCCTGTTCTTGATCAGCTTGTTTTAACTTGGTTGCAGTTTTGGAGAGAACACACTGACATGAAGAGGGGAAATATTACTAAAATGAGCTTTCTTTCCGTTCCCAAATTCAGAGAAGTATGTGAGCATGGTTACTTCATTGGGGCTAACAAGGCCAATGGAGACATTAAGAGACAGGCAAGAGAACGCTGGCAACAGCCCAGTACAGGCAGACACTGGTTCTTCAGAGCACAGTTTTCTAGAAATAGTTCAATGTCCACTAAACAAATCCTTTAAAATAGGACCCTGAAGCCAGGGGGTCAACGTCCTCCTATGTTAACTGCAATCCTTTGGAAACTTGTTCTTTTCCTAGGTCTTCTTAGAAGCTTGGATGGCTGAGAAAACTCTCATTTACTTATTAATGCAAGTATAATTTTATCATGAAGTAATTTTAACACTAAAAATAAATCTTTCAAGAAAACCACTGGTTAATATACCTATTCCCTCTTCCCCTGACTTCTTATAATCCTCTAGGATAAACCATAATATTATGATGACCATACAAGTTTACAGAAAATAAAATACATGTGTGGCAACATTGGAAAGCTCATGCCATCTGTTAAACCATTAATTCCATAATTCATGGAAGATGAGAGTGGCAACTGGGTATCTGGTTCCTTATCGCTGTAGGGATTCTGTATAAAAGGACATAGCAGATAAGGAAAACATGCCCTAATACAACACTAGCCTGCCATTTGGCCTTCTCAAGAGATACTTATCTATCTGCATGTTGAGTAGCTGGATTAAAGGTCAGCAATGATTGATGTGGCACTGAGAAGACTATTAAACACAGCTAAGAATGAGACAAAGTGGAACCCATTCCTTGCCATTCTTAAATTTCAGGACTTTCTACAAAGAGTAAAGCAAAAGAGGCACTTTCAAACAGATGCTGGATGTGTGTGATTTCACACTCTTTGCTTCATCTTCATCATTTGCATTTAGTATTCATTGCCTCCTGTGAAGCAGCTGTGAGATATCCAACCAAGGGGCAGGCATGAAGTTGACCACTAGATTTGAAGGTGCATGCAAGCAAACAATCACTGGCCAGCAGACAGAAGTGTAGTCAAAATCAATAGCAAACAACCTATATAAATAAAATTATTTATCAAATATTGATAAATATTTATGATTTACAAGAGCAAATTGAGAAAATAATAGCTTGCAAATGATCTAAAAGCTTAAGCTTGTAAGATCCTTTATCCAGAACTGGTCAGGTCTGTCCTGTTAAAGCTATACTCCTGATTCTATATATTTAACTCGATGCTTTTCATAGGGTCCTTTCTTATAAAAATAGACAACAGAAACAACAATATCAGGGGCACATTTATTGTAGTGTCACAGCTTTCTAGACAGCCTAGTTTGGCTGTCAGTATCATTGATGGTGAAAATCCTTCAGGATTTCAAGAGACATCAGATGATTCAGGACTGAACACTTTTTAATTTATACTTTATCTCCATCTGGAAGCTCTGTGTTTCTGTGCACTACTTGCTATTGTTTTTAAAGGCCTGCGTTATACATGTTTACTCTGCTAAAAGCACTACTTCATTTTCCCTAATGTGTTTCCAAAATAGTAATCTGTACTTACTAATATAATAAATACATGGCATGCTTATGTTTGAGATAATTCTGTCTATAATTAAAAAAAAAATCTCAAGGATTAATGTTTTAATTAGGATTTATGTTCTCTATTTTGAGCCCTCCCTAGTTTGAAACAGTTTCATCAAGCCCCATACAATATTGTATTGTATAGCACATATTTTCTGCCCTGTATTTCATCCTTCTCTCTCTTCCCTTATCTACCTTGTTGGTTGTCTCACATTCTAAATAAATATATTCTTTCTTGATCCAATGTATCACAAATTATAAGGTAAACAAGTAATAAATTCACCTTCCAGACATTATCCAAAAGACAATTGCAAATACAGTTGAAGTGTTATTAATGGAATCTGATCAAAAAGAAGAGGCAAGATAATATAGGTATATTTGTGCTAGATATTTGCCAGTAAGATAAAGTAAAATATTTATTTATACTCAGTAATATTAGTAAGGGAGACAAAAGGGCAGACAAACCATCTGTAATAGTGACAGGGGACATCTCATTTCAAAAACTGACTGGCTTTAGTTCACCATATTGCAGCCCAAAAGTCAAGGAGCAGCAACAACAAGTCAGGATTTCCAGCTGCACCTGCACAAAACCTAGTGCTGAATTTTTAATATAGGCTAATACATTCATTTGCCAGGCCGGTGCTGGTCACACCCGCAGTAGTAGTGGGAAAGGAAAGTACACAGATAGAAAGATTTAAAAAAAAATAATCTAAAAATAACAGAGCTGCAGAGGTTTGGGATATTTTTAACTCACTGAGCTACTACCTAAACCCCAGACTCCACTTGTTTTACACCTCATCGCAGAACTCTTTCCAGCAGTGGTGTTTCAGTAGGTGGCACTCTGTCTTGGGGTCTGACTGGAGCCCATCATGGACTTTCAGCAGTTAAGAAAGTCAGCTCTACCTCAACTCCTTAATTGTAAGGGGGTGCTGTACCTAGTGCTGCAATGTCCCTTCGTCACCAGCTCAGCCCTTCTCTTCCTCCACCCTGGCCATGCCATCCTCTAGGAAGGCTGAAATTCAGTTGTCAGTGGAGCAACCTCTCTGAAACCTGTATTAGTTTTGCAGAAGCAATGGACATTGTAAAGTTCAGTAAGCAAACTTCTTAAAGTACTGCAAGCTACCTATAGAATTACACAGGATTTTATTATATATTACTCAGTATAATGAAAAGAACAATGCCAACACATAGGAAGAAGTAAAAAAAGTGCAGGGTTCAATATTCATTTTCAGTGGTTATCTAGAAACTAAGCTGTATTCGCTTGGCTTTCCAGGAAGTACATTACAGATGTAGTTGATGAGAGTAGCCACTGGTGTTCAGGACAGAGAATTCCCCCCCAAATGTAAATCGATGTCCAGTATCGTTTCATAGAATCATAACCAGGTTGGAAAAGACCTCTTGGATCCAACATTCCTGTCTGCCCCTAAACCATATACCTGAGCACCTCGTCTACCCATCTTTTAAATATCTCCAGGGATGGGGACACAATCACCTCCCTGGGCAGCCTGTTCCAGTGCCCAATGACCCTGTTTGATTAGTAGGTGAGTGAACATCTATTTGTCTGCAGAGGCCAGTACAAGAGGATCAATAGCTTCTTAAAATTACTTTTTTTTTTTTGTCTCAGGAAACCTAGTCAAGGCATAATTACTCTTGGAACCACCAACTATATTTTCTTTTGCTATTCATCCCTGAAATTCATTTGAGATGGATAGATTTGCAAGCAAGCAAGCTGTTGTCTAAGCTCACCAAGACTCAGGAATAAGGTACTGTTCGGCATATTTTCAGCTACATCCAGTGACACAATGGAAAACTCACAAAGAGAAACAACAAAAGGATTCAGCTGACGTGTAAAAACAGAAAACTGCAGGGATGGTTCATAACAAAACCAAGCACAATCTACACAACAAATACCTGATTAAAACTGTCTTTGGGAAATGATTGAACAGATATTTTAATTGTAAAATGTCATTCTAGAGGAAACACAGTACAAAGGTAATCAGTAGGTAGAATGATTATACTTAAAGATAGCATATTATTTTCCAATTTCTTAGAGCTCTCATTTCTAATCTTGGCAAGTATCTCCTAATGTAGCTTATCAAAATGAAATGATGTTGCAATATGGTAGCATGGTATTTGCAATCAAATTTAAGAATTAGCAGTCATAGTTTCATTATAAACTTTTATGGTTTTCAGCACAGCAAGACTTAATTCTTCAACACTTGTTTTCAGTGAAAGTTTAAATTACTCAACTTTATTTTTTCTTACCTCTGGATAACTTACAGGTGATTGAAAACAAGTGTTTGCATGTATGAAGCAACACAAGGCTTAGGGGAAATAATTTCTGTCAGCAGCCCCAGAGCACATGAGAACCTCCCCCAGATACCACACCCATTGAGGTAGATTGGTAAATAATAGTGAGTTATCCAAAGAGCTCTAGTCATAACTTTGTATCAATAGACATTTGGACAGAGAGAGTGAGCACTAGAAGATTCACACCCATCCCATCCATTTCAGCCCTGCTCCTTACAAATACCAGCAAAATTAAATATGTCTATAATTTCAATGACCAGTTACTGGTTAGGAAATAACAAAGAAAGAAGTAGTATCTTCTTGTCTGTGGGGTCGTTATGATAGATTGCTCATGATGAACAAGGATTGTTAGAAAAGCAGACTTTTCTCTGCCTCCCTGCCATCACAATGACTTTTAAATGCTGTTTTGAAGTTTGGAGAAATTGTACTAAGTGTACATCCTCTGAGCTGAACACAGACACCCCAACATCCTTCTGAGGCTCTTTTTCCCTCTGCAACTGCTGCATTACAGCTGCGTTGCAGTTATTGTCACAAGGTGAGAAACAACAGACCTTCTTAAGGAAAGGTGAAAAACTTATCTTTTGTAAATAACTAATGGGCAAAGAACAGAGACTACAATTTTGGATATGTGTAGTCACTTCAGATACCTTCAAGTGGTTTTCAAAATCATTTATTCTAAATGAATAACAAATTGTGAGCACTGAAGAAAATTTTTTAAGTAGCATGGGACAACTGATTAAATACCTGCTAAAGAACCACAGAAATCCATCCTGCAAGTAGTCTTTTCAAATAAGATATTTAATAGGAAGTTGAGTTGACCATGCAGTCAATCAAACAGGCTCCACAGATGTGTAGGTTTGTACTACTTCAGGAGAGCACTCCAAAACCTACGTATTCTGCTTATTAAAGAAAGTTTGAGGACTGGCGAGTTTTTTCCTGGGAGTTTTACCCAGACTTAGCAAGACTGACTTCTTTCTGAATGTGCTCTCCTTGCATGATCATCTTTTGTTTCTGTGTTTTCCTTTTCAATTTCTTAACCTTATTCCTGGGTTTTTCTTAATTTTTCTATTTTTAACTGTTCTTCTAATACATCTATCGTAGTTTCACTATAATAAGTAGTGCCTCCTTATTCTTTATTCCAATTGATGATATATGTTGTTAAATTAGAGCAGCTTCTATGGGTTAGAAGTTGAGTTAGACTGCTGTGAGTTAGACTTTCACCACCCCACTAATCATTTGATCAATAAGGTGAGAGATGCAGGATGTCCCTCTGCTTCTCCAGGGTGGAATTGAGACCAGTGAGATGGAGAAAACCCAATGTTCACCAGCAGAGCAGACACTAGCAGAGCAGGAATGACTGTAGAGGACCACAGATACTACAAAAATCCTCCTTTTCATGGCTATTACAAACACCTGATTTCCATTTGGTTACAGGAAGTTTTAGGTTTACCATCTCACAACCTTATTTTTTTCTGTATTTTATTTTATGCACTGCACAGATTACTGAAGAGACCAAGTGGGGCATTGGAAAACATCCCTTGAAACCTCACTTAGAGGACTGTTAAACTTCCCTCTATGGCATACAACATGATGGTCTGGCAACCGTCAAATGCTCCTGTAATGAGCAACACTTAGTGCCTTCCTGGCTCAGTGCTCACAAGAAGTGAGGGATTAGTAAGCAGAGAGCAGATGGAAACTTCCCTGTTCACAGTACATCAAACATTCATGCCAGAACTTGCTCCATCTTTTAGTTTTCACTATAGATGCTACATATTTAGCAGTTTGCTGATGTAATTTTATTATATTTATCTTCACATAGTGTTAAACAATTTGTTTTTAAACATCTCCATTGGGGTCTCCATTTCTAGAATTCATACCCAGGTTTTGTACTAAAAATATGTATTTGATTAAGGCATCAAATGGAAGGATTTTGGTCTTGAAACTTTGCCTGTTTTGTCTGATAGAGCTGGAAATGAGATATTGCAGTTTATACAAGCCTTTTTTGTTTTTACGAAACAGTTTTAAAAAAATCTCCAGACATTGTCTATACTTCAGCTGTCTAATTTCTCTGTGAGTATTCTAGTCTCTTAATATTACTCAAAAGACAAGTAAAAACTCGAAAAAATGAAGTCAAAAAAAAAAAAAAAAGAGTCTCAATGTTAAGAATTTTACTTAGGCCTGCACAAAGTTCAAGATATTTTGTTTGTCCTCAATATATCCCATTGTGCAGGCACTTGGACAGAAAAAAGAACTCTTACAGACCATACATGCCACCCGCCACCCTAAATCCTACATATCTCCCCTTCTTCTCCCCCTTTTCAAATTTCATCTGAGTTTTCAATGTTTTTTGAATAGGCATGGGGGAGTTATGGGAGGAAGGGGTGATACACTTGCTTTTTGTTCCTAGTCATTTTCTGTAATGACCAATGCTATGACCTCTCAGTAATCCTGGAATAAGCACTGCAGCTCAGACTACACCCTTCCACTGGTCAGAAAACAAATGCAAAACAAATGGCAGAGCAAAAGACAATGACATATAAACAAAGGGAAAGAATGAAGTAGAGAGGTTTCAATGAATTACACTGACTATGAAAGACAAGTTTTTTGTATATCTGAACTGTGAGGAAAAAAGCATGCTTATAGAGAGGGATATCAGATCATAAGTATAGAATGTATAGAAAATGTAACAATATGTTTCCTTCTTTCACTAGTTAATACGCAGGTCCTGAACATAGTGTGTAAGGCAGTTCATCTCAGATAGTCATTGTCAACCTGAACAATAAATCCCTCTAGAGGCAAAATAGTTAGGGGAAGTGGTTTACACTGCACAGGCTATTGATGTTGCTTTTAGGCAAGTCAAGTCATACTTGCAGAACTCAATTTTTTCCTCTCTAAAACAAGAATACGTCATATACTTTGACACTGAGTAATCTGGCAAGGGATTAGAGAATTTAGTATAAAAATATAGAACATCTTAAAGAAGTTTATTCACAGTATATTACATTAGATATTTCCAGAGATCCAATTATTTCTTTATCACTTATCCATTTGCCAGAGCAAATACCTATGCAGTATCACTTCCCATCTGTGGAACAACTAACACAGGCACAGTACACCTGTTGCATTCCAGTGAGATTAGTATGGATATTTGGTTTGATTTTTGCTTGGGGTTTATATACATATATGACATATGCCCATTCCTACAAAGTTCAGTAATACTAACCCCAGAAGATTTATTTGGACTGTAGTGATCAGCAGAGAGTCTATGGAGATTCAATGGAGTTTATCTTTCTTATAGGGCTAAGGATGAGCTTCTTCGATAACTGTTCTGTTTCCCTTTGTTATTCTCCCTGTTCCAGTGTTATTTGCTGTCCTAGTTGGGAACATACATATCCCATTTCAATATGTATTAACCTCACAGAGAGCAGAAACATATACAAAAGGAGAACCATTTGGCGCAGGAATAGTCACCTTCTTAATTAGAAGACCAACTGTCCAAACAAAAGAATGAATTGCATGCCTCATTTACTATGATAGAGTGAAAGGAAGCCTCAAATTCCATGATTTACAAAGAAGATCACACCTCTGCTACAGCCCACTTCTTTGCAGCACGTAATCAGGAGATGACAAAGTCAGATTTTACACAATGATGAATATTCGGGTTCGTTTTTCTCCTCTCTTCACATTTTTTTTCCATTTAGGGATTACTAAAAGCCTAAACATCCCAGGCTATATATGTTTTTAAAAAGCAACAGCAAAAACCAAACACAAAAGTCAAATAGCTTGTCCCAAACAACTAGAGACACATTAATTTCTTTCTTTTACTACAATATCTTCCATTTCTCACATTTCTCACTGATCATTTTAAACTTCATGATTAAAATAGGATTATGGAAAGACTGTAACTTAACTTAATTAAAAACTGATTGCAGACAGTTCCCACATCCTACAGTGACAGCATAAGAGGGTAGTGTTAGAACACTTTAGAAGCTTTTATCTGTCAAGCCTCTCCTTGGTAGAGTGCCCTGCACCCAATCAAAGTGAGACTGTTTAGCTAACAAGAATGCATTTATATGCAAGCTCTTACTGCTATTATTTGTGTGGATATCAGATAGTACCCAACTGTCTTAGAAAAAAAGACAGTCTTACGTTCCCACATTCACTTCTCTACCCCTTCTTATTTTAAACCAAGGCATTTCCATGTGATTCATGATGTGCAGTGCTAGCCTTCTACCTTCAGCTATATGCTCCAGTCCAGAGGTAGAATCATAGAATCATAGAATCACTAGGTTGGAAAAAGATCTCTGAGATCATCCAGTCCACCAATTCCTATCAATCACTACACCACATCACTCAGCACCTCATCCACCCATCTCTTAAATACCTCCAGGGATGGTGACCCAGCCACCTCCCTTTGCAGCCTGTGCCAGTGCCCAATGACCCTTTCCAGGAAAAATTTCTTTCTGATATCCAGTCTGAACCTCCCAGTGTGCAGCTTGAGGCCATTCACTTTTATCCTATCCCCTGTCACTTGCGAGAAGGGGCCAGTTCCTTCCTCTCTACAATCTCCTTTCAGGTAGTTGTAGAGAACAATAAGGTCTCCCCTCATCCTCCTCTTCTCAAGACTAACAATCCCAGTTCCCTCCACCGCTCCTCATAACACTTGTTTTCCTTTCTCCGGTCATGCTCCAGAGCCTCAACATCCTTCTTGTGGTGAGGGGCCCAGAACTAAACACAGTATTTGAGGTGTGGTCTCACCAGTACGGAGAACAGGGGCAGAATAACTTCCCTGGACCTGCTGGCCACACCGTTTCTGATATACATATCATGTAAGAGTTCTCAGCACAAGACGCATCTAGCCGAGCCTATGTACTCCATATGCATATGTAACAGAATTCAGCATATATATCAGAATTCACTAGATGCACTCACCACCAGATTCTGTCCAACAAAATTACCGTTCAATTCAAAAAGTGCTTTGCCCAGGTAACCCCTGAACAGCAAGAGCATTACTTTTCCAGGCACCAGGCCTGACTCTGGAAGGAAGTTAAATCTACTCATTCTGCCAAGTCAGCCTGAGGCAAAATCAGAACTCCTTAAGCATGCACCATTTATTGTGGGCTTATGCAAAGAGGAATGATAGGGATCATAGGTAAATTTCTGAGATCTAGGTTGTCCTTTGACAGCAGTCATGGACTTGCTGCAGCAAAATGTGTGCAGGCTTCATACACACACTACATGTCTTAAGCAAAGAAGAATAATTATTTATTTGAGAACAGGCAGAAGGACCAATTCTTGACAGAAAAACTTGATCATCTGTCTCCTGACAACTCTACATAATCTGAGCTTGTTATACATAAAAATAACATATGATGCTTATTTTGACATGATGAGTATTTTAAATTGATGTGATTGAACAGATACATTAGGTTTTCTAAGATGAGAAATGTGCATTTTCCTCTCTCTGGCAGCCTTTGCAACCTGCATGTGAGCTAATGCAGCTGCAAACCACTTGTTTTACTACTTGAACATTTGGCATAAAGCAATCAGGCCACAAAATGCTTGTGCTGTGCAGTCCTGAGTTGCAATCACTGTTTGATACACACATTGCTTATTAATTAAGCAAGTGCATCCTAAGCATTTGACATTTCTCTCTGAAATCAACAACCTGTATTAATAAAAGTATATTTGTTAATGCTGAAATATTATTGCTAATGATACAATTCAGGTGTAAAAGCTAATAGCAAGGCTTGTGGTGTTTTTGAGGTCTTAATACCTAGATCCTTAAATGGAAAAATGTCATACCATGGGCAGCTATAAGCTAGAACATCTGTATTGACTACAAAAGGACAATAGTGTCTGGCACAAGAGATGTCTCTGTGATCACACAACAATTCCTCTGTTAGTGTTTTAATTCTATTTTAATAGTAAAGATCTCCTGTAGCTGCCCCCTGTTAATTCATAAAATAGCCAGGATATGCATTGTGATTAGGGAGATCTTCTGTAAGTTTTAACACATATGCAGAGCTATCCATTTTCAGAAATGTTTCTTTGTTGTTATTGCAGAGCATCTAACAAAACATGAAGAGAAAAATACGGTTCTGCTTCTCCTTGAATATTTACAACAAGCTTATTAGAAACAGAATTGAATAGCTAAAGTTAAAACAATAAGAACATCTTCCCACACATAAGGTAAATTGCTGCCAAGTCATCTAAGGCATTTTGGAACCACCATTAGTACGCTTGTAATTATAATACAACAGTCCATTACTGGCTTGTTGCTTTAAAAAAGGAACAAAGCAGAAAATATGAAGTTAGAAGAGAAGAGTACTGTCTTAATATTCTTCCCTAAGGAAAAGATAGTGAACCCACAGTAACAAGAAGCCAGACACACCAAAAATATTTAATAATATCTTTAAACAGTCTCACTGCTTTCCAATTTCCATCTCTCTGTGACTTCTGCACAGCTCAGACAAAGGCTTTATTTCCATTTTGTACTTGCTTTTTGGTATAGAATATGAGCAAACATAGAAAATACGCAACATAATAGATTTTTGTCACAAGTTCCACCAACATTAAGCATTGGCCTCTGGTAAATTAGGAGTGACACTCACTAATTGCTCATTTCTCTCTTCAAATGATACTTTAATATGTCTTTTTTTATTCAAAGACTTCTTACAGGCTTTCTGCACAGAATATCAAGTACTGCCATGTAAGTGGCCAGAAACATGAATGTGCTAAAGTCATTGGCAGCCACAGCATTAGGCAGGAGTCCTACAGACTGCTCTAGTGAGGAGTTCATTGAAGCACAAAAGACAAGAAATCCACAGACACTGCTAAAATGCTTCAGCTTCTGCAGTTACAGGTGATTATACTAGCTAAGCTGGAGAAGAGAATGAGAAATAGTATAAAAAGACATTTAAGGCAGCAGTTAGGGAAAAAAGGTAATCCAGGAAAGGTCCAACACCAGTATGGCAACTATGCAGATGGCAACCTCCTGCTGATTATTTCAGACCAGAGGTGTGAGAGATCATTCACTGTCTCACAGCTTTTCTGGAATTAAAAACTTTTTATGGGCAGCCATGTATTATATTGGAGTTCTGCATTGTCATGGATAAGACTTAACATCCCTATTGCATGTTGCATCCTCTGCTTGGAAGTTTACTGTTATCACAGATTTTACACAATGAAACATACCAATGTCCCCAAATTTAAAAAAAAAAAATGTAAAAAGCTAAATTCCAGGTAAGTTTCAGTTGATTCCTTAGTTTAAGCTGTCACCAGGCATCTCATTACCAGTGTCTTCTTAAGGAAAGGTTAAGATTCACAGACAGTTGGGACAGTGGGAAGAGGAAATAGCAAGACACTTTCACAGCAAGTATTTGTAATTCTGAGTGCTTACCTCAGAAGTGCGTTATCAGAATAAATAGGTAGGATTACTGGTACTAAGTGCAAGAAGATTGTGTAGTTCACTATAGGGGAACTTCAACATCCACCCAGTGTTCACACATTTATATTTTGCAGTAGATAAGCCCTCACATGCAGTTGCAAGTATTTCTACACCCACATTGATCTGGTTTAGGTAACTATCATGCTATTAAGTGTACTTGAAGGTGTGAACTTCCACTTTAAGTGCTGGAAATCTGTGGCTATGTAGAAAGAGGAATCAGAAGAAATCAGATATTTTGGTTAAAAAAAAAAGAGTGAGAAAGGAGACTTTTTTTCATTCCTTTGTATCCATTCTGATGTTTTCACTGGCCCAGTTTAAATTACTAATCTAGCAGATAACATTTTTTTGTTGGTTGGATTTCCTGTCAATTTTCTGCTGTGAGTAAAGGGGAATAGAGATTCCTCTGTTTAATGGTATCAGTGGCACAGTAACTGTCTGCAGTTAAAATCAGTTGAAACCAAAACGTGCAACTTGAAAGACACTATATTAAAAATCACTGTTTTTTTCCATGAAAATCCTTCAACATAAACAAACATAAAACAAATAAGAATTAATTAGAATGAAAATTTAATAAGAATGAATTTTTAAGATTAAAAATGTGTGTCTGCTCTTATGTATTACTTCCACTACCTTTTTCTTGCAATGTATGAAAGTTAAGTCCTAAGAATCAGTCTCTTCCCTTTGTTGTTTCAGTGGCATCTTGTTGATAACAAAACCCATATGCTACAAGTAATCATGGTAAACTGGCACACTGATGGGGTAGTTTTAACAAGTAACTTTGGTTATCCTCATAAAAGTAACACTCATGAAGGAAGAAAGATATGACTTAGTTTTTGAAATAGCAAATGACCTCTGTTTTTCTTCTACTAGGGAGCAGAGGAATCATTCAGAGGGTCTAATTATTACTTTAAAATCAGGTTCTTTGTGCAGAAGGGGAAAAATTCAGAGTTCTCTTTGGAACACTGAAACCCTACTTGGACTGTGCTATGGGCAAAACAACTGAGGCTGTTTCTTCATTAAGGGGAATTTCTGTTCTGCCTGCAGGATAGCCTCATCCATGCAGGGTATTTTTTACTGTCACATAGGTTGTATTTCCATAGAACTGAAGGGTTTCCACAAGCATATCATTTTTGTCCAGACTGGAGCAGATAAAGGTACTGCCACCTAGCCTGGACCTGGAATTTTTGGTTTGGAATGCAAAAAAATTCCTTGATTTTCACACATGCTGCAGTAATTATTAAGTTCATTTCCAGGCAAGGACAAGATCCTGTAAAAAGTTGCAGTTTTACTTGAGTCAAGCCCATCGCCAGAAATATATCCTTTATTAAGAAAAAAAAAACAGTTGTCATTCCAGGAGCTGTAAAATATGCTGGCAGTGCTGCAATATACCAGTTATTTGTAAAAGAAAGTGAGGAATGAAGAGGTTCACAGACAGTTTCCAAGGTTACTTAGGAAGCCCTGCTGGACTGCATCTCCTTTCACTTTCCCATATCCTTGAAGCTCTCCTAATGGAGAAGCTCTGCTGGGGATGTAGCAAGCTTCACACATCACTTCTCACTTGAATGAGTAACAGCCTCTGTGTTTGAAAGGTTGAAGATTCAAGATAAACAACATAAATTCTCCATAGCATGCTTATTTCTTGATTTTTTTTCCTCCTCTCTTCTAATTCTGATTTTTCAAAATTAGGAGTGTCTTCCTCCTTTCCTTTTTCCTCTTGTACTCACTAGCCAACAACTGAATTTTTCTTGGTGATACAAAATAACTGATCAGCCCTAATGGAAAAAACTTAAAATGTCAGTTTCAAGTAACATGGTAATTTTCTACTCATGTTCTGCAGTATTTTCAGTTGGAGCCCTGTTTAAATTTGAAGCATGGATGGGAAAGCAGCCTTTCACAAGCCTTTGGTAGGCATAATAAAGGAGCTACTGAATGGGCACTGACAAAGGCAAACATGATTCCTACTTCAAAGATCAGAGAGGTACTTGGGTTTTGAAAGCTTCTTTCCCTTAGTCTGTTCCTTACATGATCTAACAGACCATTCCTTTGAACAGTATCTTGTGTATGATATTTCATCAATTAAAACATTCTCACCTTGAAAGTTTCCCCATACTCTATGTAATGGTAACTCTCTAAATTATCCTTGTAAGTATTGAAGTGAGTACTCAGCATTGCCTTAAAGAAAAAGTGGTATCAAAAGAAGAATTTTTAAAAACCTTCAAGATACACATAATCTCCACAATCAAATGGGACACAGTATTGGACTGTAACAGAGTTTTGGCAAATATACTGTATGTCCTTTTGAGAACAGTCAGTTCAGATGGAGCATAAGGCATCTATTGTTTTCCGAGGAAAGCTTAAAGCATCAGAAGTAAAACCAAACTGATATTCTGGCCAGTTACAAGTGGGGTTCCCCAGGGCTCAGTGCTAGGTCCAGCCCTGTTCAATGTCTTCATCAATGACCTGGATGAAGGCATTGAGTGCACCCTTAGCAAGTTTGCAGATGACACTAAGCTGGGTGGAAGTTTCGATCTGCTGGAGGGTAGGGAGGCTCTGCAAAGGGATCTGAACAGGCTGGACCACTGGGCTGAGTCTAA
>WAAB01013173.1:24269-45041 GCA_013389865.1 Piaya cayana
TGGCTTAGAGAGCTGGGGTTGTTTATCCTGGAGAAGAGGAGGCTGAGAGGAGACCTCATTGCTCTCTATAACTAACTGAAAGGAGGTTTTAGAGAGGAGAGATCTGGCCTTTTCTCCCAAGTGACAAGGGACAGGACAAGAGGGAATGGCCTCAAGCTCTGCCAGGGGAGATTTAGGCTAGAGATTAGGAGGAAGTTTTTCACAGAAATTGGGCACTGGAATATGCTGCCCAGGGAAGTGGTTGATTCACCTTCTCTGGAGGTGTTTAAGGCACGGGTGGACGAGGTGCTGAGGGGCATGGTTTAGTGTTTGATAGGAATGGTTGGACTCAATGATCCGGGGGTCTCTTCCAACCTGGTTGCTCTATGATTTGAATGTGCTGTCTCTTTTAGAGAACCAGCTTGCACACCCTCACTGGTGCAACAGCAGCACTGTCCAGTGGGGAATAGGATTCGACGTGTCTGGAGCATCTCTGTGGGTGCAACCACTGAAGTCAACAACTTCTGGGAGGCAAATAGTGTCACATACACCAGAACTATGCCAGTTTCATGTTAGGAAAAGCCAGAAATTCAGGTTTTATCAATCTCACAGTAAAACCAACAATATCACAGTAAAAACAACAACAAAAGACTGTTGTAACAGACTGTGAAAAGCCTTAGTCAACTTCTCCACAAAAGAATCACTCTGCTGAAAGAATTCCCCACTGTTTTTGTCTTGAGAGAAAAATTACACCATGACACACTACCTCATCTGCCACACAAGCTCTGAACAAGACATAGGAAGTACGAATATACTTATTTACAAGCTCTGCAAACCTTTATATTGCCCTCACAAAAATAGATGTATATGTACTTCATTTGTTTAATCTTGTTCCTCATAGATGTCTGCAGAAATAAGAATAAGGTGTATATTTGACTAAATATGTAGCCATTCACAAGTCATCAGAGATGTACAAATATATTTGCCTCTTAATGTGTCATTATCTGAGCTATGAAAACAAGATACACTAGAGAGCTAAAGGATTATGTATTTTTTATGAAAAGGAAAATCATAGTTATTATCTGGTTAGAAGACTTATTAATTTCTAATTACATGTCATTTTATAAGTTGACTTGGATGTGTACCACATTTCTTAAATGCTAGTGGTCTGAAAACAAGACTGTGCTGCAGTACATGTTTCAAGCTCAGTACTAAAAAAAGGGATTTTTTTCACATATAATATACATCAGGCACTTATGTACAATGATAGAGAAAAATTATTAATAGCATGTTTTGATATAAGCAAGTGCTGGAGGTTTCTTTCTAATTTAGGTCAATACTCTCAATTCTAGAATGCATTTGCTGTACTCCTTGGAACAGAATTAAACTCACCCAAAGAACAGGGAAAGGTGCTTCTCATTGAAATTGGGACACCTCCTGGGTAAAAGCCATTCAACAGAATTTAACAGCCAGGAAAAAGCTACTCTGAAAGTAATATCGCACAAAGTGCAAGAGAGTGTATATTTTCATGGTAAGAATAGACCAGTGAGGCTCAAACTAATATTTTCCTTAGCAATGACTCACTTTGCCCCATGGTGAACTGCAGTCTAGGGTAACCGCATATGCTGTATGTTCTCTTCGAGATTCTATGGCAGAGCTCACTGGGCATAAACATGAATGCAGGGAATACGGCCCAGCATCTACCTCTTTCCTGCTTCTTTTGAGTTGCCTTTCATTTACCCCTCGAGCCAGGGTCATGTCCTACACCTCTCTAAAACAGCTGCTATACTTTCAGAGACAACACAGCCCAAGAAGCTCCTGGCTGGTTCTTGCTCTTTCCACCCGCCTTTTCAGGAACCAGGCATCACTTACCAATGAAGAGTGTCAGGGAAAATGGTCCATTTCTCCATGACAAATATTTAGTTATCTACATTGTTATGAGTTATTTAAGGTCAGAGAACAACAAGATGTGAACACTATACAGAATTCTATGCTGAAAGAAAGATAGGAGAGTGAGGCTTAGTCCCAAATGGAGTAAAAGCAGCTGGAAAGAAAGAAGGAACCCCTTTTATGATTAGCAGTTACACCTAGTTAGGCAAAGGTAGGATGTTGAACTCCCACTTTTCCTAAGAACATTTATTAGACTTCTGCATGTCTCATAACCACATGAGAGTGTCAGATGAACATTGCTAAAAGCTTCATTATTATGCAGTGAGATGCACAGCACAGTTTTCTGATGATTCGATTTACAAAGAGGTTGTGCAAGCTCTTCCTCCTGATAACATCTCTTAGCTTTTCACCTTCAGTGTCACCCTTAAAATAGAAATCTCAGTCGGTTTTCACAGTGACAAAACCTACAGAAAAATACCTGATCCACCAGAAGTAATCTAAATGAAATTTTCCCTCTTTCCCAGCAATGCAAACAATTTTTATCTCCGTCTTGTCTCTTTTGTTTTCATCTTTTCCATAATGACGTTAGACTCAAAAACAAAGTCAAAGGTAATGTCAACACTCAGTAAAGATTTCTTTGAAGTTTGATTAGTGCAACGGGTTTATTGACCAGGACTCATATCTAGACCTTGAAGCATCCAGAATTAGTTTAGTGGGCTCAAATGAGGACAGACAAAAACTTTTGCTATCTTATCCTGTCATAATGTGCCAATGACTAGCATCATCACAAGTCACGAGGCATGTATCATTTTCAGAGTCAGGCATCACAGCAAAAGGATCAAACACTGTCTTCTTTCAGTAACGAACTTCCTTCAAGGCCACATCATTATGTAAGTTATTTTCAAACAAGTTCTCCTGTGAACTTAGCTCTGTGTTCTGGCTTGCTTCCTACAAAGACACTTACTATTTAAATGTAGCTATTAATTCCCACAATCAGCCTGGCCAAAGGTAGTTTAAAAGGTCCAAGGAAACACAGTTGGCTTCAGCTGATAAAAAGACAGTCCCATCTCAGCTGGCCCTTCCCCAAGCAAGAAACTGCCAAGCATCAACAGCTGTTCTGCACTAACAAGGCAGGTAAGAGCACATTGGAGACTGACACTTCTCACATGCAAAGCTGGAACATGTGGAAACCTTTTCAGTGTGGAAATGCATCCTTGCTTATTAACTGGAGGTGTTCATAACAGTAGGTTATCAGTATTATTTTAGTTTTTAAGATGTGTTTTCAGCACAGAAAAAAAGCAATTTCCCTGAAGGGTTTTCATCTCAGCAGAAAAACTTCCTTCTCCTTTCAAGTGGTGCAATATATCTATTTTCTCTACACGTTGCCTGTAAACAGAAAATGCAATTAGTTAAGGGCCCATCTTATGGCGTTACAAGGCCCATATGTGTCTGTTGTAGAGAAAATTAGTTTAATCTTTAAGATTGCCAGAATAGCTCAAAAGGCGTTGCTAAAAGATTTGCTTGCTTACCAGGACTGGAATAAGCTCCAGCAAGAAGAGGGACATTTTTAAAAGTTTACTGCATTAAACATTCAATATTTTTAAGCAGGGAAGGGCCTGTCAAAGACCACTTATGTACAAGTGAAGTTGGATTTTGGCTTGAGAGTTCTGGAACTGTAGTTTGTGAACGCTAATGAAGTTTCCTGTTTCTTCAGTTAAGTTTAGGTTTGGGGTTACAGGCCTCTAACTATGTTAGCACTTAATTGTAGTTCTCAGAATATTCCTCTTTCAAGCAACAGGGCCTTCCATGTGCTTCCATATACTGAGCTGACATAAAACATTCAAATCACAAGCTACAGACAAAATAAAACTGGGGTTTGTTATTTTTCAGTACTATGGTTCTAATTGTGGTCATTTTATTGACTGATTCACTCAGCAGCATTGCAATGCAACTGAAAAAGATACTTGAGGACATATTCATGTTAAAAACAAAAGCTTTAGTTAATTTGGAAGGGTTTGATTGTCTCAATAGAAAAAGGATTTGTTCTGCAGAAGCACAGGGCTGATAAAATTGTCAAAACTTACGACTGACTGGTTTTTGCCTCCATTGGAAAGGGCTCTTCAGTCTTGAAAAAATGTTTTAAGACTATTCTGGAACACTAAAAGAACTGATTGATGCTCCACTACAGAAAAGCAAATTAACATGCCATGTAACAGGGAAATGGTATGCCTAGAAATAACTCAATATGATATGCAAAACCCAAAATTTATGAAAAAAAAATTAACAATAATACCAAGATATACAGTAGAATTTTGTTCTTTTAGGTATTTGTATTTACTTCCAGTTGATGATACATGTCGTCACTCAGTTGTAACATAAAGCATACTCATATTTTACTGATCAAACATGGAAACGTGCAGAATCACAGGCCAGTTCATCTTGTCCCCTTGAGGATAAATGAAGCTTGGTCAGGTTATTAACATTATTGTCAGGAGGGAAGATTATTTCCTGGAAGTTGACTTGGCAGTCATACCCACAGAGGTTTGAAACCACTAGGATAGTGGTTTCCCTGCTCTGAAGGAGAATGCTATTACACTATTATTTGGGAATACTATTATTAAATAGTAAATCTCTCCTTGCATGCAGTATTGTATTAGATTTTTAAGGATGAGGATGGTAATACTTCTAAGAATATTGTGTGGCATTTGTTCATGTCCAGCTGGACATCATAGTGGCTATTTAGAGTTTCCCAAAGAGAAGTGTTGGAAAGACACTGGAGAGTATGCACGTTGGACTGCAACACTGCCCTGTTTTATTTTCACTTACTAACACCTTCCATTCATGATTGGGTTGGGTAAAATCCTATGGAAACAGAGGACCAGTGTGCCAGCAGAGAAGGTGCAGCGGGTATCTCAGGGCTGGTGTCAGTGCTGCCTGCCTGGATGGTCCCTTAGTAGAGACATTTGTAAGAACAATATATACACTTAACACATTGTGCTTTCCAAAATGGCATGGAGATGTTAAACCTGGTCTTGCTGACCCCACTGAAGTCAATCCACATTTTCAGTCAATGCAGTCAACAGCAGAGTCCCTGGGATATGCTATGCCCAGTCTGCATTCACTCTCTCGGGATATTTTCTGCCAGGACTCTTTAAAGCTCACTCATTGAATTCACAGCAGAAAATTCACAGAATCCTAGAAACATTTAGGCTGGGAAAGACCTTTAAGATCATTGAGTCAAACCATTAACCTAGCACTGCTAAATCCATCACCAAACTATGTCCCTAACTTAATTCTACATGTCTTTTAAATAGCTTACAGGAACCTTCAGTTACAAATCTATGAAAACAACGTGCTCTTTGTGTTAAGCTATGGTTTTACTCTAATATTTACCCACTTCAGAGTGTGTCCTTTTTTGCCATACTCCCATGATTGGGCTCAAGTGAAAAAAATGCCTTTATACAATACCCAGCTGGCAAGCAATACATAGCTTGAACAGAGCCAAACTGGAGTAATGATTGCAGAATGATCCCACATCATCACCCTTATTAGTTTTTCTCTTTGTCCCTCATTTATCTTCTTGTGGTTTTTTTTACTTCAGATTTGACTTTTGTTAATCTTCCAGATGAGGATTTAATCCTCACATCCATTCATTTCTGCTTTAGCTGACCTTTTCTTCCTCTTTAGAAGTGTGGGTAGGTGGGAGAAAATGGATTAACTCCACGTCAAGATGAGCCCAGAGCGACCTAACTCTGAAATGAGTGCCAGGAAGATGGCAACACAAACATTTCTGTTATGTCAAAGGAAATGCTACAGGCAAAACTTGAACATACCAATTTTTCATTTCTTCAGTCAAAGAGAACAGGGTCATTTTGGAGCCTGGTGGGGTTTCATTTGACCTTTCTGGGGTGGGGGGTGAGGTTTATAACTCCAGTTTGTTTGTTCAAGCCATGTGGTTTTGCCAAAAAGAATTTGCTTGTGTTTATCAAGAACAAAGAGTCAGTGGAGCAAGCATTCATTGTGATAAACAGTGTTTGGCATGAAGGGACAGATCTGAAGGAGCACAGCCACTACAAAAGCTGTTCTTTTGCTCAAAGTGAATGTTAATGACACTCGTTCAGTGAAAAACTAATTCAAAACACGGTTACTGGAAATAAATTCTTGACTTCAAGAAATGTAGTTGCATTATTGTTGAGTCAGAAGCTGTCACAAGAAACACTGACATAAATATTTTCTTAAATATTTAATTTTTTTGCTTTTTCTATGCGTAATTTATAACCCTGAAAGGAGTCACTAGAGGATGTTATAAGGATTTTTTTTATTTCAAAATGGAGCTATATTCTTGCTATAATCTACCAAGTTCTTTCTCTGTTATTTTAAACCAAATGAACAAAAAGCAATCAGTAATTCATCCTGTGCTTGGTGATGTGTTTATATATATGAGTCTAGTAGCTCAGCCTGACAGTCCAATAATCCATGTTTTACAAGTTTCCTAAGGATGTATTTAAAAATTCAGTGGTTTGGATCTGAATATTTAAAAGGCTGCTTTTTTACTTGTACTATACTACTGCAGTTGTACTCAGCAAAGGCAGAGTACAACTCTTTTCCTCAACGAGTTTTCAGCAGGTCATTTTGGTGTGAAGAGTCGGTAACCACCTCTTCTCTTTGCAAACATCTGCAAAGCTGTAGCAATCAGGACATGCTGCAAAGCCTCTGAGAAGGGGAAAATAAATGAAGATGTCTCTCTGTGTTCTCTGCATTAGATTTTCTCCCTGGCTGGCTGTTTGTTGTTGCAGGATGGAAAGAAACTGCTGCTTCACTAAACTTCTGGTTTAATTTGTACTATCCAAAAACTCCAGGGTTTTAAGCACTTGAAGTCAAGCCTCCAAAGTTAGCACTAGACTGAGGTTTCTGGAGCCTTCATTCTGCCCCCTTGTGCTCTTGCATAACGGTACAGTCTTAAATTAAATTGCTATATGCTATTTTGCCACAGGATTTAAGCCTCACTCTGCACAGGATGGCCTATTCTTACTGAATGACAGCTATTCGGTAGTCCTGCATGACCCCTTCATTCACTGTGGCACTTGCCTTATTTACTTTACAGTATTCATAATACCACTGTGAAGACAGAATTATTAATTTACTTCTCATGCTACTTACCCATTTTACAGCTGTTCTGCAACATTTTGAGGCTAGAGGACTACTGGGCTTAGAGCCAAAAGCTGCAGGTCTCACCTCCAGTTCTGTATGCCCTACTGCTCCCCTTGTATCCTTGTTATCTCATGCCATACCTGTGCAAATCTTCTCACTCCTATCCTCCACATTTTGAACCCTGTTTCCAACCTATTTAATCAGAAAATACTTCTCTCCTCCCCTTTTTACTCCCAAATGGCAGCAACATCATGACCCTGTACCTGTGGGAGCAGTGTTTGTGGGTAAAGCCCTACTCAGTCAGTCCAAGAGTGTACACATTCAGTGCAGATGCAGTCTTTGGAGAACTGGCTGCTAAACTTTAACAAGTCTCTACTGAGCATGTGAATAAGATTTTTCAAAGGCTCATAGCTTGGCCAAATTTAGACAGTTTTTTCGTAGAGATGAAAAAGCACATTCCTGTCACCAAGGCAACTCACTTGCCTAATTTCAAGTTCCTCTGCCAAAATATTGCAGCTCTAGCACTCTTCAACACTTTGCAAGAATTTCTCTCTTTGTTTTGTTTTTATTTTGTTGTCAGTTGGTTGCTGCTTCTCGTTTGGGTTTGTTAGGTTTTGTTGGGTTTTTTTAACATGGCTAAAACAATATAATTTGCTCTAATCCTCTTCTCAGAAACAGATGAACCATTTTTACTCAGTTTTTCCAAAGACAGGCTGAACCAGAAACACAGCATGGAAAGCTTAAGCCAAAATCACTAAAGTCTGGCAAAGCTATAATAGGCAACTAGAAATAGCATCTTTACCCTGAGAGATCTCAGGCAATCAGAGAGATAGAAGTCACCATCAAATGCACCTAGAAAGAAACATATAATGAATTTGGAGATGTTTGAGTTTTCTTCTTCATTTCTATCACATAGATAACAAATAAATATCTCTATTCTCTCCATTTCACCTCTTGATTGGGTGGATGTATTTTATTTTTCTTTGCTTCTGTGGCAAGAGAAGATTTTTCATTTGCAGTAAGAACACAGATAACCATCAAAAGATAAATCACACTACAATTCCTGAAGTAGCTAAAACAGAAGGCCTATGAAAAAATAAAATACAGCTCTGAAGCTGATTATCTGGGTATAAACCATGAGTAAGGGTTGGTCACTTTTAGCTGTAGCTTTATTAGATTTATATTGCTACAGTATGTGCACAGAAATGGGCATCACAGAGATCCAGTGTGTAAGCTCAGTCCCAATATGAGGTTAAGAACTTGTTCCTACTCTCTAAAAATTCCAAGATACAAAAGAAGGATGAGACAACAGTAAAATACCCAAATACTGCACAATAAACCACAGTCCCTGTTTCCTTCCCATCTATATAGATTGAGAGTAATTTTACACTCCAAGCATACAACAACAAAAAATAGACACTGCTTTCCGCTGAGAAGGTGGTAAGGGGGAAAAAGGATGCATCATTACAATGTTATCTTCATGAAGAGAAGTCCAGACTTTATTACAACTAACAGTTTGCATCTCCTGGTCTGCATCTGCTCAACTTAAAATATACGTGACAGAATTATTGAATACAGATTCCTACTCCTACAGCTCATTGCCAGTGTCATCAAGGTAAAGTAGCAGTGGGCTCATAGGCTCTTTTTCTTTCATTTAGCAGGACAGAAGAACCATAAGCTATTTCTATCAGAGAAGTCACCTTTATTTGTGTGTGTGTTAAGAAGAACCAATGAATGAGTGACTGAATTTTGAAATGCTTTGAGCCCCTTTGCTTTGAACCCCTTTGCCTTCAACCCCTTTGCCTTTGAGCCCCTTTGCCCTCTGAAGGCCATCAGCATAAAGAGGCCTCATTAAAATATTGGTAAAGTTTTGCAAGGTGGACTGGGAGGGCTGAACGATAGTTTCCATATACTATAGTACAGATGCATGATGTGTAATATGCACAGAGCGGATGGAAGAAAACAGGACAAAAGCAAATGCACACCCTATTCCACAAGATGAAACTTAAGACATGTACATTAGCTCCCTTCTTTCAGTTACAAAAGGTCTCAGGAAGACCAACAGCAAAAATCAGAACAGATCAAGTATTTGTACTGCAGAACTGAGCTCTGTGAGCTCATGTGGAAGGAGGATAACTTGCCAGGTTCAGGAGAATACTTGGAAAACATGGATGTGAAAAAAAATTATGATAGAGAAAAGACATAGTAGGACCTCCATGAAAAAAAGCTGCATAAAAAGACTATTAGACATCTGAAGGCAATGTGCAGGAAGAGAATAAACACAGTGTGGGCATCTCACTACGCAGTCAGAGAAGAAAGACTCCAAAATTGACTCCCCACTCCCATCTTTCTCACACAGTGACTTGTTCTTCAGATGACCATGTTTCATAAAATTAGACATTATTCCTATCTTCTTTGCTGCAGCCTGCCACCCCTCCTTCTGGTTGGCAAAAGCAAGCAGTCAGAATCAGATAGTGTTCAACACTGGACATTTCTAGGATCTCCCACTCCCACCCCTGGTAACGGTTATTTTATTCCACTTATTGTATTGCATTGTTTCATTTTCTACAGCTCACATGCCTTAGATATGTCAGTGATAGAAGTAACATTGCTAAGACTTCCCTTTGTGCCAGCAGTAGGAAAGACAACCATTGCATGTAGAAGGCCATACATTATGTTCCTGTTGTAGTTGGAAAAGATGTCTTTACAATAAAAATAGCAATATTGCGGAAAGATAAAGAGGAAATGACCAAATACATAAAAGCTTGCCCAGTAGATTTGTAACTTCTCTCTTAAAGACTGAATTATCCATTAGACAACACTGTTATGAAAGTGGTATAATGTGCTACTTAGCATGAAAGAAAACAAACTTTTTTCCTAGTCATGAGGTGACAAAAAATCTTCAAGAGTTTTTCAAAAGTGACAGGACTCTGGATTTTCAAAAAGTCTCATGGCCCTAAAAATAGTACGCCCTCAAAATTTCCAGAACTGAGGCTATTATCCTTTCTACAGGCAGACAGGGAGTAAATGTGAGATAGAAAGAAAATAGTTTTTGAAAACTGCAAGTAGAAGGGAGAGTCAAAAGTTTTACTTAATTAACTGTGGAGCCATTACATCACGATGTAAGACAGGGAGAAGGAAGTTGTTCTGGATTTGAATTTCAGAGCTCTGGAGTTGATTGAAATGTAGGAGTAATTTTCTGTGAAATTTTTATTAGTAAACATGCTTGCCTCACTGTTTCCCCTACTGCAGGTACACTTACCCCTCTGTGGACCCCACAAAGGATGGAAGACAAAATCTGCAGGCCTGTATGTTTTGCTTCAGGCAGCAAAGCAGTGGTCAGGTCCACCTGTGCACTCTACAGCATCTCCCTTTTAGAGACAAAGTAGAGAGCCACAGCACACCACAGGGTATACCATTTTTTCCTTCCTTTTGGATCAGTTCTATTCACACATGAGTGGAGGTTTATGTTTGCATGGTATGTTTCCTCTTTTCCCTGTATTTGAATGCTTTACCATGGAAATCAACAGCTGTAGTCTGATTGTGTCATCCATTATACTTTCTGGGAATAGAAGAAGGCAAAAAACAGCTCTGTAATCAGGGTCTTGATACGTTAATTTTGTCAAATCCTATTAATGAACACAAGCATCCAAACAATTTTATTCCCTAATCTGCTGTTCATAAGGCAAGTAACTTCCAGAGGGCTGAAGACACAAACTGCATTTCAAAGTAGCCAACAAGTGTAAGAAGCAGGAGCCAAAACTCGAAGACCAAGACTGATAATGTAGTGTTTGTTACTGGTATAGCAAACATCTTACCAGGAAAAAACATCGGCAAACGTCGGTGGAGAGTAGAACAGGACCAGACAGGGAATGCATAGGAAGACCTATAGGCTACTTCTTCATTTCTCTTTTTACCTTTCTGCAATTCCATTCTTTCCTTGCTTCACTATTTTTTGGTTGATTAGAATAATAATTGACTTTATTTAATACCTATCACTTCAATGAATGACTTTAAAAAAATCAATAAAGGAATATAGACTTTTCTTGAAAAAAGGAACACTGTGTGGTTTGGTCTCTAGCAGGAAGGGAGCAGTGTGGTTACTGTGAGGTAGTTTCTGCTTCTGGGATTCTGGAAAGCCCAATAAAGGAAGCGAGCAATGTTTTATTTATAAAATTAAGCCTTCAAAATTATGATTAGTTTTGCTGACTTCTGAATTAAGTATCACACTATGTAACAGTCCACAAGAAAAATTAATTCCAGCTGAACTTGCATTTAGCAGAGAGGACTATCCTATACCACAAGATACACCTTTCTGTTGCCTGAAATGTATTTTGAGGATGAATTTTTACCATACTTTGAAAGCTAATCTTTGCATTGCCAAAGGCCTGTAGCTAAATAAATACAATATACTTGTTAAAACATAGTTGATTTATCTTCATTGAATTTCAGCCAGCAGAGATGTTAGCAAAAGATGGGAAGCTTTGCAACACTTACTAGTAAACTACAGATAGAACTTACTTCAAGATGTAAAATTTAGATTTTCATCTTAGACTGATGACAATGGGAGCTGGCATTACTCCTAAAAGACAAGGATTTGGTTTGTCAGCATTTATTTAGAACTGAAGTAGTAGCAGTTAGTGGACTTTGCTCTACAAGTCTTCTAAGTTCCAGAGATATTATAAGATTAGAAACACAATCTCCTCTTCTAAAATCTCTAGTGCTGCTTTCAGGTCGTCTGACACATGCTCTTAAGACCATAACAGCTCATGTTAACCAACAAAAAGAGCAAACTGATTTCTAGTAGCCCCCATTCCCCTTTAAAATACTGGCTTTCTAAAGCAGCAGCTCTTTCAGTTCCTCCTTTTAAACACACAGAGACTGGCCAGATGTCAGGAGTTGAAGTTTACAGTTGTCCTCTTGACTTGGACCCATTGCACCAGTCCAGGCACAGAACCATTAGGATTTAGAAAAGCTGCAAGACTGTCTTGTTTTTGCTTTGGCTCACTGCCAGTCTAGGGACAGCATAGCAAAAAGGTGGCTGAGAACTACTGGTGTCAAGCTCTGAAAGTGTTTGGAGGGCCAGGGAGAAAAAGCCTATTCCACCAGCTCTGGCTGGCACTGGAGTTAAACTCAGCAGATATAGACCACTGGAATATCTACTGCAAATGAAGTCTTTCCAGATATGCAGCAGCACAAACAAGATCAGAATAACAATTAATCTGTCCCTTAAGGGAGTTTGGGGAACTGAATCCACAACTAAACTTGACTTTCACTAAAGATCAGTCTAAGATCTGTTTGCTGTATTATTACAAATCACATTCAACATTATGTCCCAGGAAAAAAAAACATTTTAAAAGAGATCCTGAAGCTTAAACTTTAGTTTGGAGACACCAAAAAATTATTTAGATTAAGGCATTAATTAAATGTTTTCACATAAATCTTTAAGAAGAGCCTTTTCTATCCAAACCTTACTTTGTTCTAAGATGGTAAACTCACTAGCATCCTTTGGATACTTGAGCTACAGTTATGTGATGGTCTAGTCTCATGATCCTGGTCTTGAATGTGAAAACCTGAATATCATGGTTTTACTGTTGCTAAAATAGTTGGAAATACTGAAATCTCTTTACCACTGCAAGTAAAAGTCAACTTACTTTGGTAAGAAGCAAATCAGAATGTATGTGACTGATGAAAGAAATAACTACTGCAGCTTGGTCTTTGTAACCACACAGCTTAATCAGACCTCTTCCCCTCAAAAGGTAAAGAGAAGATCTTGAATATGTTAATTCATAACTGGAGTAGGTGTATGTATATCTGACAGCTGACTGAAATAAACTCTTTATGCTAAGTCTGTCTACTTAATTTAAAAAAATAATTGTACTGTCTTAAAATCTGGATGAACAGGACTAACATTAAGCATCAGTTTCAATGTCCCTTTGTTAGACAACCATCTGTCTAAAATGACTGATGTGAGGGGGTTCTCACATTACAGAAAGCTGTACTTAATTTTTCATTGAGTACTGTAGTCTATTAAGTAATTCTCTGCCCATTTGATGGCCCTGTATGACAAGCTAATATCTAATAAACTTTATATATCTCAAAGCAGGTCTCCTGTTGACAACAGAATTACACAGAATAAACACTGCCATTACATACTGAATGTGTGAGTTGAAACAAATACCATAACCAGTATGAACGATGATATTTATCAGCTTCTGTGCATTTCAGTCTTCCGCAATATTGCCATCAGCCAGTCACAGAACCCTCAAAATACTTAATCCATCTCACAAAACCAGGGATTTGTTAGACTCAGACCTATAGCACCAATATGTTCTCCTTTATTGCAGTTACTTATAGTCATGTATTTGTTTCCTGTCAGTATGCAACATGCTGAGTGAAAAGCAAAATTGCCCTCTTTTATTATTTACAAAAGAACTTGCATTGAATGCCAGAGTGATTTCCACTTCACCTTTTATGTGCCTTGTTTTGCAGAAAGGGAATTACTCTGCAACATTTTCTGCATAATACTAAGCATGTTCCTTTCAAAGCAGACAGAGCAGCAGTGTTGTCAGCCACTCCAGAACAGCTGGCTTCCTTTTTTTTTACTTTTCCAAATCAGATGTCACCTATCACCTTTTACTGCTATTTTATGCGTGTATGGCCAACAGAGCCAGAGCATATTTTCTGAACTAAGATTTACAGTGTTTCACTCCGCCCAACTGCATTCCGTGGTGTAAGTGATAATGTGTCATACAAACACAAACATTCAGTAGTTTGTCATACACCCCAGCTGCTAAATAATTGTTCTTATTGTAGTAATTCAATACTTAATCATTCTGTATGTCAATAGTTAAGAGTCTGCAGGAACATTTAGGAGCTGTATTCAAGCTAGAAGTATTGAAAAAAAACAGAGAAATGAACATGTATTATCCAAAATGTGTACACTAGCCATACAAATACTTTCATAAGTTCTAATTTTTGCAATATTGTAGTACGTTAATTGCATTAGGAAACTAAGACATGGTAATTTGTTGCATGTTTTACAGAAAGTTCAACAACCAAGCTGAAGAAATCAGGACTACAGAACTCAACCTGAACAAGGTAGTAGCATCTGGGATTTACACATTCCATAAATTTGGATCTACATATGTCTTTATCACCCATACCCTGTCCTTCCTATCTCTCTGAATGCCTAACTAAGCAGATAATATACTTTGAAACAACTCCTGCTGCCTGACCTATTATACCTCTCTGCCCCTTACTTGCCACTGAACATCAGTGCAGAAAGAATGTCCTTTTTTTTGTGTAATTCCTCCCTGTAATAATATATCACCTTCTTCCAAGATAATTATTTTCATTACTGTAGGAAAAATTCTCAACGTATTGTCCTCTTGAGACATTTCATAATATGAGCTGACCAAGTGAAGTAATAATAATAACCATGCCCAAAGAAACTGCAAGTTCCTGTTTACATTGATGTCAGTATGTGCATCGCATAGAACAGAACAGGCTTTACATAGAAAGATGAAATTTGTTGTTGTTGTTGTTTTCCACTGGGAAATTAAAAGTTTGACTAGTAGATACTATAATTACAGTTTCAGGAGTACTACAATAAGTCTAGAGGTATATTTCCTAGGCTGTGTGTGAATAGTGATAATTGGCAAATGTGGTCCTAAGGTGTACCTCATTTGTGATCCTACATGAAGGATATCAGAGACCTGCATAGAGGAACAGCAAAAATATGATAGATGAAGAATCACCAACAAAATGGAAAATCAACTTCTACTTCAATAAGTTTTCCTGGATAAATGCCTAGTTTTGCTTCTTCTGTAGATCATCCCTGAGATGAGTTAGAAACTATTACACTTAATATAATAAACCCAGAGTCCTCTACAAGTTGCACTATGGGCTAACAGGTATACCTGGTCAAAAGCACTTAACATACATTAAAGAAAGCAAAATACCCACTTCCAATGTGAAAGATCTGCTTGGTGAATTTTTGTGTTCCTACCCTCCTTCCCCTTTTCCTCCTGCCCAAATCTCAAGATTCTGTTTAGAGTAAAGTATCAAGATTTTCTTTTTCATAACACAAATGCAACATTGTTGATTTCAGAGACAATATGTTTCTTCTGGAGCCCTATCATGGCAGCTGTATCTGTCCAGTCTGCTAGATCAGGTCATTATACTATGAGATGCTCCCTACAACAAAAACTTTTCCGCTAGGAAATGTGTCATAAAATGGACCTCTCTTGGCATGTAGGACATGACACCAGTAAAAATATAAATCAAGAAAATAGTCCTAGAAAGAAAAAAAAAATCACAGAATTTTTCAAAGCTTCATCAGAGCTGAAATTCTGCAAACATTAAAGATGATAGTTACAGAAAACTTACAGTTTTCCTTGAATTTTGTATCTGCAATCATCAGTGGCAGAACATCAAGTAAAGTAGAATGGAATCTTATTTCTGACAAGAACTAGTTCTGAATCATTTAGTATTTTCAACAATTTTAGTTATTAAAGGAGAATAGAGGCATTTAGAGGAGACAAGAAATGTGAGGGACATATTTCACACAAGAAAGACCAAATATGCCTTTGAAAGAATGTAAAAGGAGAACAAGCAAAGAGTTTATAATTCAACAAATGATTGTAAACTATTCTTGAAATCTCAGGGTGTTAACCAAGTCCTTGATTAGACACTATGTGGTGGTCATAATGACCTTTGTACGGGACAAAGCCATCAGAGCAAGACCGCTTAAAGACCTGGAACAAATTAACTCCTATGTCAAAAGCAGTCACCCTGTCTAGTCTCAGATTCTATTATGTAGAGAACACAAAGTGTGCAGAAGTCCCTGAAAACAGTAATATGGATATTATATTTGCTGTGGCAACCAAGACTCTACAAGAACTAGCAAAGTGAGAAAGTTACAGATAAAGAGAAAAGTTCTACATCATCCTTCAAGATTTTGCAAAAACTAATTCTGTAGAGTAAAAGTTTTTTTCGCAAGTGGCATTAATGCCTCAAACAAAAATTTTCTACGAGTGCTGCATATTGCAGCAGATTATAATTAGTTAAGCCTGAAAGTACAGAAGTTTTTATTCATTTAATTTTGACACTGGCAAACATATCCATACTATTCTACTAGTTTGCATACATACAAAAAAAAGATGACGAGGAAAATACCCATGGCGAAAGAGGAATCAGTGTTTCCGTAATCAGCTTTTTCCCATTAAAGGTATTGATAAATTGATTGGACAGAAATAAGAGAACAAAATAGGAAAACTAGCACAGGCTTAACATGTAACAGCACTGTCAGGTCAACACTAGTCTTTGTAACTGTAGCAAGCATTGCTTGTCAGGCTTCAGGTTTTATAACCAGTTCCACCATCTGTAGCAATCAAAATATGAAGATTCACAATTCCTTTGTTCCCTTTCCTCTTACAGTCAACTACTTTATATAGTCTTGATAATGTTGATCCTAGCTGGGTGGTGAAGCTTATTGAAATATAAGAACAGCTCGGTATTATGCAAAAAACAATACAGAGCTCGCCCATTGGCCTGTCTCCTACAGCAGCTATAAGCAGAGTTAAGAGGATCAGTATCCGTGTCACTTAACCCTAATATTGTGTCAGCCTTTTATTCCATCTCAGAGGACATGGCAATTCTGAAGTGGCCTGCCTTTTCAGTAAGCTCCTGCAGATCTTTCTGTCAGACCACCCTTTCACTCTCCTGTAATGAAACTGAATTTCTTGCACTCCTACCAGCTTCAGGCAGCAGTTCTAATCTGCACAGTGCATGAAATGGAGATACTAACTTAATTTCTTGCTACTCATTCTTGTGCTGGAAGAGTTTTACTTGCTTTACTCAGGCCATTTAATAGACTCCAGAGTAGTCATGCTACAGTGTAAGTTATCCAGACCTAGAAATAGACAGTAATGCTTGAGCAGTAACCAAGACATTGTCACTTTTCATGGGGTTTACATCTGTGAGAATAAATGCACTGCCCTGTCCACAGAAATATTACAATCTGAAACTTTTAAGTCAAAAGGAATGAACATCTGATATTGAGTTGCCCCCACTGTAAAGATGCTGTGATACTGTATGTGTACAAATAAAGAAGGCAGGACTTTATGCTGCTGTGCTGTAATTGAAGCATGCCATTTATGCTGCTGTATTGTAATTGAAACATGCCATTTTAATAGCTTCAATCTCAGCCCACCAGGGATATTGCAAAATTTCTTATGCAATAGAAAGTTCAAACGATCCGTCACCTCTCCAGGCAAACTTCCATATGCTGCTCATTTTGGCTCACTTACCTCATCTGGCCAGTAATCTGCCCATCACTGACCTGAAGATGAAATATCTCCATGCCCCAGGTGATCAGTTTCAGCCAGAATTAGACTCAGGTAACTCCTCCTCTGCCTGTTCAGTCTATATTTTCATGTAGTTTCCAGTCTTCCAACATGTAAACCATCCCTGATGCTGTTGTACTTTCACAGCTACATCCATTAGATACATGCAACTCTTCTAAAAAGGAGTTTTATAGATACTTTGAAACATAAAGCAACTCCTCTGTAATGGTACACCTTGAGCAAAGCAGAGAAAGAGAAGAAAAAAGATCAAGGAGGCAAAAATTGCATATTTTCATTTTCTGTGATACAGAAAATTTAAGGAAACAACCTGTATTTCCCACTTTTCATCACACACTCAGAAAAATGAAACCTGGTTTTGTTGCTTTTCTTGGGTGCGGAGCTGAGTGCCATTCAGAATGGCAGCATACTACTAGGTGAGACTCCAGAGGAAGACAGCAGCAGCAAAACATCATCTGCCGGGTAGATCTGGAACAGCATTTTCAAGTTTGGCAGACACTTTGGTCTGTCAGTTCAGATGCTGGAACAGACCAGACAAATCAGACTCACTGTTGAAAAACTCTTCTTTGCATGCAGATCTTCACTGGTGTGCAGTCTCAACGTTTGCATATCTATAAAAAAAACATTACGGTCAGCATCCCTGCTCTGGGCCAATGTGTCCAGAGGATAGACAAGTGTTTCTGCAGCACACTGGTATTTTACAGAGATGCAGTTTGCACTTAAACCAGGCAAAAACCTCAAATCAGTCACTATTCTTGACAGGTTCCCTAAAATCCTTTCTCTTGTCCACTTCCATTACTGTGTGAACTTTTCATAAAATGGCAGCCCTCTTTGCCAAGAGCTTTAGAAAATATCATACTGCCATAATTCTCATATAAAAGCTCAGGAAAAGCAGACTGACCTCTCCTTTTAGTTGCTTTTCCCCAGGGTCTGTGTTGTTATTTAAGAGAAATAATGTGGCTTCCTCATTGATTTCAATTAGGTTTGTGTCCAGGTTTTGTTTTCAAAATCCAAGCAAGGAAGGGATTGTGTACAAAACCATTGAGACAGTACACATAAAGCACAGCAATGCATCAGAGGGGGATTTCTTATTGCAGCACGTGAACCAATGATCTATTGCTATTGTACCAATCTACAGTGCTGATCCCAACCCCAGTCTGCTAAATAAATCTTCATGTAAGGCAATCTGAAGGGACAAATCCCCAGGGTCAGCAGGGGATTATTCATTTTGCAGGTTCAATATTATTATATACAGTGTTTCTAACACAGCACTCTTGATGCAAAGAAGCTATGGGGTTTATTGTATGCCAAGCAGACATCTAGTGATTTGTCTTCATAGAAATGTTAAACTTTATCCCTCCCATCAAAGAAACAAATAAAAAACCAATATTGCTTTTGCAGGGAAACTTTTGACAAATTCAAACACAAAATATTAAAGATTCTAGTATTTTAAAATATCAATAAAATATTTTATAATACTAAGTAGATTCTCAGGATAGAATTGTAATATCCTGGCACAACAAAGAATTTCATAAGTGCTAGAAATGAGGGTATGTTTGCCACATAGGTTGTGCTACAAATGGAGCTGGACCAGTAGTATTTATTCAATCATCAGTTCACTGCTTCTGTTTATACTGTAATATTTTGTTCTAAAATAGTATCACTTCACCTACCAACAAAGGAAGAAGGAGAATCCATTAATTAATATGCATGATTTGTAGAGTATAACATTTATAAATAAATATAAATTTTAAAGATTCTCACAGGTTTTGGTGGAGGACCACTAAAGAGGGATAAATTATCTCTATGTTATATCTTTGGGCACAGGAGATGTAAATTCATTTCCCATTTTACTGCATTCCATTGATTAAGCCACTTAATCTCTCTGTGCCTCAGTTCCCTGCCTATAAAAGATGGAATATCTCTGCAGGTTTTTACTTACTCAAAATCAGAAGCACTCAACAATACTGCTAATAAATAATAAAGGGAACATTTGCTGAATCAAACATAAATTCATCCAGAAAAGCAAAGACGGGTAACTAAAGGTTTTTGCTTTGCTTTATTATTTTTAATTTTTTTTTTATGAGTAATCACTAAATCCTTCAGAATAATTTGAAAGACAGAAGCAAAACTAACCTCAAGATCTCTTGAAAGGATATTGGAACTATCAAAATCTTAAGCTCAGATCATACAGGGAATGCAATTTAACTCACTGTGTAGCATTTGCAGACCTCCAGTCCTAAGTTCTTCCTCCTTGTGTAACTTTTGTCTCTACATGTTAAATGTACAAGGCTAGCACCTTCCTTAGGCATTGCGTGGTCTGTTGCAGTTGTTCAATTGACGAAACAATGCTCCTCTTGCTATAATCAAGGTACCTGAAAACTACTAGTGTAAAATCAGATTATATGAATGCCCATACAAAACACAAATTTGCAATACTAGAACAGCCTTGTGCAACATAAGAGTTTCCTTTCGCAGAAAGAAAGTCACTGTTTGCAGCAGAGATAATGTTTGAAATTCTGACAGCAATACTAAACCAGTATTTAAGCAGTAGATTGGCATCTTTTCTGTAGCTGGAAATCTCAGGCTTATTGAACATCTACTTTAGATGTCCACTATAGAGAGAACTCACGCTGACAAACAGGAAGAGGTCCACAGCTGGCCAAAATTTCCTATTACAAGTGGCAGATTCTTACTGAGAAACTCTTCATACATTTCAAATCATCACAAATAAATACATTTTAATGGCTTGCATAAACTTTATATTAATTTTCAAAACTGACTTACTCACACCACTTCCTCACTTATTACTTTACTATATTTACATTACAGCTGTTTAGTCTCTACACTTCTATTTCATCTTACAAAGGTGTCATCATTCATATCATCAACACTGTTGCAAATTAATCTTTCTACTCACAGTAACTGGATGTCATCAGTGAATAAGTGAGAGATTTATTCCTTCCCATAGCTTCCTGAAAAGTAAAAAAAAAAAAACCCAACCCCAAGCAACTAACCCTTTAAAAGTACCCACACAGCACAGAACAACAAGCTTCTATATTTCCTACTGTGATTTTACTGGACAATTAATTTCAGATGCCATTTATCTGTGATTTCACAGAATCAGAATCAGAATCAGAATCACCACCGTGTTGGAAGAGACCCATCGGATCATGGAGTCCAACCATTCCCATCAAACACTAAACCATGTCCCTCAGGACCTCGTCTACTCGTGACTTAAACACCTCCAGGGAAGGCGAATCAACCACCTCTCTGGGCAGCATATTCCAATGCCTAATGACCCTTTCCGTAAAAAACTTCCTCTTAATCTCTAGCCTAAATCTCCCCTGGTGGAGCTTGAGGCCATTCCCTCTTGTCCTGTCCC
>WAAB01013173.1:52692-82198 GCA_013389865.1 Piaya cayana
CTTGTGGGTTCCCTTGCCCTTAAGGACTTTGCTCCTGTGGGACTTTATCAACCACCCTTCTGAACAGTCCAAAGCCTGCACTCCAGAAGTTTAATGTGAGTGTTCTGCTAATTCCTCTCTTCACCTCACCTAAAACTGAAAATTCTACCATCTCATGATCACTTTGTCCCAGGTGTCCTCCAACCATCACATCCCCCACAAGGCCCTCTCAGTTCACAAACAGCAGGTCCAGGATGGCGCCTTCCCTTGTCGGCTCACTCACCAGTTGTGTGAGGGGGTTGTCTTCCACGCACTTGAGGAACCTCCTAGACTGCATCCTCTCTGCTGTATTGTACTTCCAGCAGACATCAGGAAGACTGAAGTCTCCCACAAGGACAAGAACTAGTGATTTTGAGACTTCTCCCAGTTGTTTACAGAAAAGCTCATCAACTTTTTCATCTTGACTGCTTGGTTTATAACAGATTCCCATCACAATATCTACCTTCTTGTGGGCTCCTCTGATTTTAACCCACAGGCAATCAATCCTGTCATCACCATAATCAAACTCAAGGGTATCAAAATACTCTCTAACATAGAGGGCTACCCCACCACCTCTCGTACCCTTCCTGTCTTGCTTGAATAGTTTATACCCCACCACAGCTACACTCCAGTTATACAAGTCGTCCCACCACATTTCTGTGATAGTAACTATGTCATAGTACTTCTTGCCCTACAATAACTTCCACCTCTTCCTGCTTATTGCCCATGCACCAGGCCTACATGTACTACTTTTGCTGGATTGAACTATTTCTGTTAACTCTTTTCAATATTAATTCCAAATAAAACTTTACTTGACTTCACTTCCTAAAAGTTTCTTGACCCATTCCCTATCCACTGTTCTTTGTGCACTTACAACAGCTCCTGAGCAAAATTAAGCTCAGGAACAGCTAAAAATGCTATGAACATACTTGCTGCCTAAGGACATCAGTTTGGATCTCTATCTTTTTTGAAGACAGAAATTTCTTTGAAATATTCAGCAGCACTACTGTGTTCTATGAGAACTGGCCAAGAGATTAGAAAGTTTTCTTCAAGGGATGGACAGCATACTGCAGGCATTATTTTGTTAGAGAATCACACTAAAAATCCTTACTAAATTGCTCCCTCTGACTTTTACAGTGCTAAGAAATTATTGCTGACTGTGTGAAACAAGAAAATGAACCAATGAAAAGCACTTAAAAAACACTGCTAGAACTGGATTGTTCATTACTTTTATAGTGATGATAGAGAGCTTTTCTACATTCACACACAAGATCTGCACTCTATTCCGTTACATAACATTTTTTCTTTTAATTCCTGACACCACTTCATTACATCTGACTAGCTGTAATTAAAGCTAAAGGATATGGAATAGATTTTGAACACTGCAAAGTCGCGTTTGTATCCAAATTTCTGAGTCAACTCTTTCTATAGGGGCCCATTGAAAGAATTTACATTGCCCCATCTCCAAAACCTGTACATTTATAAAACTGAGACCTTGGATCAAGTCCATCTCTGCATCTGCCATCTAACACAGGCAGTAAACTGTCCCAATGTTGTATACTTCAACTTTCAAAACATCTTTTCTGCATAGAAATAATATCACACACATGCTTTTTCTTTCAATTAGAAGAGTGGTCTTTTCCCTTGACTAGTAGGACTTTATAACTGACTCAGAACTAAATGATCACAGCTCACAGCTTTGCATTACTCCAAAACAAAAGAGAAAAGTAAGGCATAATCAGAGTTGGATGCTAGAAAGCTAAGTCAAGATGCAAAATAAGAAAACAGGAAGCTGGAGCCACTTTCTTGCCTTTTATTTCATAACTAGACTGCCATATTAGATACCATTGTGGAATAATAAGAGTAAAATGCCCTTTTCCTGTTTAAACTCTATTGTCAAAACCATTTAAGATATACAGGAGAAAATGCAAAGCTTCTGCCATCACTTTCATCAGGGAAACCGCCATTTCACAACTGGTTCACCATGGATATTATGGCTGTATGATTACACTGCAATGAGTTTAATTATTATATTAATTAACAACATTAAAAAGATATTCCAAGTATACTTTTAATACAAAACAATAGCAATGAAAAATATTGTTATTACCCTTCCATCTGCCTACCTCAAAGTGCTTTGCATACATTAGCAAGCCAAGCCCCATAATTCACAATTACAAAAGTTTCATAAAGTGAAAGCACACTGCAGTCTCTGATGCTTTTCTGTGTCGGATACAGCTCATGGAGCCCTGTATAGCCTGCAGTAGTTTAGTGATACTTGTTCACAGCATTGCCTGAGTAGTTTAGTGAGATACTTAGATCAGGATTCAGAGAGGCTCTTCAGGTGGAAATGAACTTTCTCTCTTAATCACAACATCTTTTATCCCTCCTGGAAATTATTTATATTGTCTCCTTTCTGTCTTGGAAATTTTTTATATTGCCCTCAGGTCTACACTACAGGAGTAACAGAGAGCAAAGAACAGACTGATCTGGCTTCTGCAAGTTCAAAAGGTGCTTGTGGAGGAGGGAAATGAAGATATAAATGGTTAGCAACTGGAGTAATTTGAAAAGTAAGGAAAGACAGCTGATCCTAGAGATAAGAAGGGAGATCTTTTCCTGCTCTTGGTACTGAGATGTAATATTTTCCTTTACTCAGATTTTTAAAATGTTTTACTCGGTTCTAGTGCCTAAAGGGCTCTGACAATTCCTAGATTGTTTGTAGAAAGAATCAGGCCAACAGATTCTTAAGGAAAACAAGGTACTTCATTTTCCAATACAAATTATCAATACTGTGGAGTTCAGTTACAGACCATGTGTATAACTTGTTTGCAAGCAGCAAAAAACTATAGAAACCTTTCTCACTTTTCAAACAGGAACATTGCAATGGAAAAGGCTTCTCTTCCTCTAGGTTGGGTAAGGAAGGCAAATCCAGAATTGATAAGAGAGGCAGTAGTGAGTGGAAAAACTCTATCATCTATGCACTGCATATTAGTCACTAGAAGGACCTTTCTTCTTGCCTCTCCCTTCAATTCAAACTGAGGTAAAATGCTACAATCAGAAGAATTAAGTATGGTAAAGACGGGTACTGAACAGCTGCAGTTATATTGTTGGATTTAACCTTTTTTAAATGGTAAAGGATGTAACTACCATCTAACTTTTAAGTTAGTTATAGAACGCCACTAAGAATGGCATGTTTTGGTGTGTAGAAATCTTGTTCATAAGCTCACAGAAGTAATTATACTTTAATTTTCTCTCTAGAACAGGTAAAAATTTGAACAGAAGGTAACTATCACCCTCAAATATTTTTATTCCTTTCCTCACTGCCATCTATTCTGACTATAAATCTTACCTCTGAGGTTGTTTGACCTTAACGTGGTATTTTTTCAAAGGAGCATTAAAAACAGGCAGCATGGCATCATTGTCTCAGTCTTTCTAGCAGAGGATGTTACTCCAATTTGAATTGGTTACATAACACAAACTGCATAGGCCCTGTTGACAGGTAATCTGGGGTAAAGACAGAAAGTTTGGAAAGGCTTACCCTGTATTTTGGCTTACAGCTATGTAAGTAATTTCTCTTTGCTATGTATATATTTATTATTTGTAGGATACATACTGCTCTATTAGGATCATTCCCTTGGAACTGTTCTGCCAGGTCTTGTTTCTGTAACATAAAATACAGAAAAGCTTTTGCTGTGGATATTAAACCCTTCTCTCCTCATACAATGGGAAAAGATCAACATACAAATTACAAAAACCTGTAAATCTAGACCAGCTCACACTTACTTCTGAACAGACCAATTGCAACAACTGCTATATAACCTTGGCACAAACCTTTCTTCTAATAAATGCAATCTGAAATTTTAAAAAATAATCACAGATACTAGATTAAAAATATTTTCAGAAATATTTCTGTTTGTAAGTTTAGAATGAATGGAATAGAAAATATTTTTGCCAAATTTTGTACACACATTTGCACACAATGTACAAAATGTTTGCATTCTTATACTAGGATGTACATTCCAAAAACAGAGGAGCAAATTAGAAAAATTATAGAATCATAGAACAACCAGGTTGGAAGAAACCCACTGGATCATCGAGTCCAACCATTCCCATCAAACACTAAACTATGCCCCTCAGCACCTCGTCCATCCATGCCTTAAACACCTCCAGGGAAGGTGAATCAACCACCTCCCTGGGTAGCTTGTTCCAGTGCCCAATGACCCTTCTAGCACAGAAAATGCACAGCAGAAGCAGCAAAACATTTAGTACTCTCCTCCACTCCACTCTGTTCACCTTGGCAGTATAAAGGTTGACAGGACATTTGCCCCTCAACCCTCTCCTCCTGCCCATCAGCTCCTTCCCTCCTCTACGGTTCATCTAAATACAGGAATACTGGGAAAGGTTTGATGCCAGTAGTGAGGGGGAGGATGTGGAGGAAGATGCCCCATGAACCCTCCTGGACCTATCAGGTAGGCCTGGTTTGTCTTTGTGGATTAGTCTCATAATCTGATCCTTCTGCATGATCTTGTCATTTATTGTTTAGATATAACAAAAAAAACCCCAAACACATGATATGTTGCTAATGTTCTGTATACCAAATGTTTCTGCAATGCTCAATAGAGGAATTCCAATGAGGGTTGTAAGTAGAAACTAGTTACAGAGGAAAACAGTAAGCTAGTTAATAGCTGAAAGAACAGGAAAAGAGAAATGGGAGTCGGTTTTGCCCTGGCCCTTATACAGGCACATCAATGCTTTCAAATTCTCTTATTGGTAAGCATTCACATTCTTACTTTCAAATGAAGTGCTAGTTCACTCCCTGTTGATTCACTCATGTTCAACATTCAGGACATCTTCCTTCCTCTTCTCCATTATTTAGATGTTTCTATTTCTGCACAGCCTTTCTTTCTAAATAATCTATCTCTTGCCTTATCTTCCTTTAAAATTCCTAGAATTATTCCCAATATGACCTTTACCACTTCAGTGCATGGTTTTTTGTGTCAGCAGCCTACAGCCCCTTCTCAATATGTAAAGGCCAGTGCCTGAGCAAGGATTCTTCACATAAAGTTCAAATCACGGGATGAATTCTGCAAACCTTTCACATGCTTAGTCCCTACTCAGATGTTGCCCTTATGGGTAAGGTTTACAAGGTCGTGTTTCCAGTTTGAATGTAATGTTTCTCCACTGAAAGCAGATTTAATTTGCATTTCTGTTCTGGCCCTGCCTCTCTGGCATTTCCAAACCCATTTCTTTGTACATAAAGAATAGATTTATTGAAAAGAGGCATTTTTTCCCCATGAAAATGTATTTGCCAGTGCCACACAGAGATGTATTCTATCTTCTCTGGTTTGAAATTTCACTGAGATTTTATTTGCATTATACGAGGGAATAACTCAATATGACCCTGCTGGGGTGACATTCTGCCTTTATATCTGTTGCCACTACCGTAGGGGGAGAGTTCAGTCAGTGCCATCCATCTAATTAAAAAATAGAATTTAAATACTCATATAAACAGAAAAGGATAAAATACATTCATTTTAAATAGCAAAAGCAAAGACACCATACAGTTTTGAAACAGTAACAATAATTTCTTAAATTTTAATTAAAAGCATATTTGTCATATGCAATATAATCAAATGATGGGAAAAAACATATTATCAATTAACAAGGTAAGTCTCACCATTCTTCCAGCTATTAAGCCAACTCCAGAAGGACACATGAAGCTGAGTCATTCTGAGAAATCTTTCTTTCACATTTTGGAAAGATTATGAAATGCTGAACCCTAAAATGGCAACTTTATTATTTACAGAAGAGCCGTAGCAGCTGATTGTACCAATCAAAATTGTGTAACTACTGAGACAGTATCCAAAATAACTTCTTTGGCTTCCACAAATGAGGACAGAGGGGAAAATGAAAAGAACTCTACCTCTGCTGATAACTGACCAATTACCTCATGGAAAACAAAATATACAAGTTCAGCTACGTAACAAAGCAGGAAGTTTAGGAAACTTGGATGAGTTTGGGAAGAACTTCCCTGGAGGTGTTTAAGTTACGGGTGGACGAGGTCCTGAGGGACATGGTTTAGTGTTTTGTGGGAGTGGTTGGACTCGATGATCCAGTGGGTCTCTTCCAACCCGGTGATTCTGTGTGATTCTGTGTGATTCTGTGTGAAGAATAGAAGGTAGAAGTTTAGTAATATACAAAAGGCAAAATTCAGGCTCCACTTAGTCAAAAAGAGAGAAGCTTAGAATAAAGAGGAAAGACAAAGAATATGAAAGAAAAGTGAGAGGTTTTTTTCAGGACAAATAAAAAAACTTCAGAAATGAAATGCAGAGAATAAGAAGGAATACAGGTGAAAGAAAGAACTGAGAGAGAATACTTTAAGGTGAGAGGAAGGAGAAAGACAAAATAAAAAAAAAAGAGAGGAGAAACTACCAGGTGGATAGAAAAGAAAGGTTCCTGAGTGAAAGCAATGTCTTTTTTTTTCTATCTTTAAAAAGTGTGACAATTTATTTGATGGAGAATGGTTGGCAGAGGAGACAGGAATGGCACAGGAGGTTTTAGAAGGTACTCAGAAATAAAAAAGAATTGAAGGGACAAAGGTCATTATAGGTTAAGAGAAAAGAAAAATAAAGATTTTGGTGAAGGGACAGAGAAACAGATAAGAAAAGGGAAACTCTTTCATAGAATTGAAAACTCCATGGTGCTCACAGTATCTCTTCAGCAAAGTATAGTGACACTAAGGTAGGGCAAAATCAATGAAAGATGGAATAGTAAAAAAAAAAATGCAAAGAATGGTACTTTTCGAAAGGACTACAAAGAAGCAAAAGGAAAAAAGATCACTGAAGGGGAGGACATCAGACATGACAGCAAAGAAGGGATAACAAAACAAATGAGAAAAAGTTAAATGTGTCAGAGAAAGTAATTCAGTGAAAGGCTGTAGTAGGCAAAAATCACAGTGCCTGTATGAAATGGGTCTGTAGAGGCAATGACTCTAAAAGATTGCAAGGGAGAACAGGTGGGACACCAAGGAATGATAAGGCCCTTTACTCCTTCAGGCTGAAGGAAGCCTCAGTTCCTCCAGCCTGACCGGAGAACTGAGGAGAGAAGGAGAGCCAGGATCACTGAAGGGATGGAAAGGAGAAGCAAAAGAATGGCAGATGAGAGCAATGGAGATAGATCAGAGCAGAGTAAGGAAGAATCAGATATGACAGATCCCATCTGCATTTGTATGTTATGTTACTTCTCAGACAAATTGTGGTAGTATTGTGAAATGTTAGGGGAAAAAAACTGCTGTATTTGGGGCTACTTGTTCCTCCTAAAAATGTCCAAAATCATTGGAAAAAATCCAGTAATCAAAGTCTATTCCAGCTATAAACTAAAATCACATTTCAGATTCGAATGGAAACGTTATCTGGAATTATACTTGTTTATGGCTTTAAACATTTATAGACTAAACAAAGGAATTCTAAAAAATAGTACACATTCACATATACACATTATAAGGATGATTTATTTTCTTTAAAACATTGCGTTTGGGAAGATATGAAAATACCTGATAAAACAAAACCTGTGAGACATTTATCACCTTTGTCACACACTGAAAAGGAATTGTATGGTAATTGAAAGTGACGGTTGCAAGAGATTTGATGCTACACATCACATCTTAGAAAAGGAGAAACTTCTCAAGCAGTTTTTCAGAACAAGGCTAAAAGAAAGATCTTGCAGTTCATGAACAAAATACAAATTTTCATTACATGACAGATTATAGAAATATACTATTCAGATTTTTAAGACTATCCAATGGGTTATCACAAATGCATGGCATGTATTTAATTATGACGTCTCTTTCTTTTGTGGTTCAGGAAGCAACTAGCATGCAATCAGAACACAATTTTTTAAAGAAATAGAGAATTTTGGGGGCATATTAAGAATTCATCTGGATTGTCATACATTTTGCATAAACAAATGCACCAACTGCCCTATGAGAAGTACAATATCTTCCCTCATTTATTCTTGGGCAGATTCAAAGGACACAAGTAGCAAATTGATCCTCTGTCACAAGCGGCCAGCAGTAAATCTCCATATCACAACTCCAGCATCAGTTGCCTTCTCTGTGCAGTGAAATACACCCAAAGTAGAAGATGATTATTCCCACATGGAGGGACACCATTTAGTAACCATTAGCCACTTGTTCCTTTCAGAATTTCTAAGAAAAATATTAGAAGGAAAACTTTGTGATCCTTGAGCACAGCTGCTTTTCAAAGCAGTTAGTAGTTGAGTTTTTTTCTCTAAGAAAGGTTACCATTCTTGCTTATCTAACTGTGATGTGGCTTTGCTGGACAATTTCCCCATGGAAGAAACCAGGAAAATTAGCTGGAGAGGCTCTGACATACCTTAGAGCCATCTTACTTCTGCTCAGTACTGTGAATTACCTTGCAAAACTCCACGGAGGCACTGCAGTTCTGGGTGGAGGTTTGCATCCTTGCTAGTACAAGGATTTTGTACAAGGCTGCTGGCTGATTGGTGGGTGGGTGCAAGCATCAAAAAGCCCACTCTTCTTGGTGTTAGTATATAAACAATAGTAACTAAAGGAAAACACAAACTCAGTTTCTGAGATGCTTCTGAAGAGAGAGAAAAAAAGGTATCTAGAACAGATGTGAAGGTCATTCCTGAAGAAATTTTAAAAAAATATTTCTGTATTATTTGAGCTTTTCCTTATTAGATTGTAGTCCTATCCCACAAACTATGGAATGTCTATGCTTCTCAGGGAATTCTGAGAGAGCTGTTGGCATTGAGCACCATACAGTCATACTCTTAACTTAAAGAACCCCCTGAGTCATTTATAAAGGCTAAAAGCAGTTCTTTGGGGAAGGGAACTGATCCTTTATCTCCTTCCTCAGACCTACTGAACTTTTGGAAAAGACAAACTGAAGTAACTCAGTAAGAGTTTTCCTGCAGCAAAGAATGAAGAAATACTTGGTTCTTTAGAGGCAATAGCTACACCATAAAAAAATCTAGTTCAGGGACAAAATTTACATTTCAAGCACTTGGAATACTTCTTCTAAATGTGATGGCCTTTGGCAGACAGCTGTGCTATTGTTACTGTCAGAGTTAAGTTGATTTGTATTCTGTGATCTGTTTCCTGGGACAAATATTTTGAAAAATTAAATCCCTGGTCGGAGCTAGAGTATCATAATTTTGTTAATGTTCAGTCCTGGGCTCAGACTCTCCCCCAGTCTCAGATATAGCTGAAGTTACAGAAATTCTCAGTGATTCTGTCCATCTCTGGTTGTTACTTATCGGAAAGCCATTTTACTGCAGTTTTGGATTTCTACAAAAAGGTAAAATTCACTCAGTACTATGATCTGTTCATTTAGACAGTCATGTTGCATTCACACACACCATTCCCTTTTTTCATTTCTCATAATTTTTTTTCTTTTTTAATAATAAAGTAATTAACAGACAAATGCTTGTAAAAGTATTTAAGCTGGAGAGACCAAAAGGAAACAACCAATAAAGTTCCTGTTCCTAAGATAACAGATGTTAGTTAGACAGCAGGGAGCTACCAAAAAAAATCTCAACAAAAAGCTGTAGTGACAGGAAACATGACATGACTGCCAAAGCATTTCTGACTAACTTGACATATGAAAATCTGTTCTAAACTGCTGTGAAGGGTTGGTTTAAGACATATCCTGATGAAGGCACAACAGCTGAAACATCAGCACGTCTAATCTGATACAGCTAGGCAAGCACAGACTTAACTGATGGACATGGTGTGCATGAGAGTATGTGTGTGAGTGTGCATGTGTTGTGTTAAATAAGAGTGAATGTGATTTCCCTCTTCTTTTCTACTGGCATCTCCAGATGTACCTGCATCCCTTAACTGACTGAAAGAACTGAAACAATGGCTGTCACAACTCTTGCTGCTACTAAACTAAGAACTAATATTGTTTCTCTATTAAGATTCATTTTTTACCTCTACATATATTTATACATGTAGCATCTTCTCAGACAGGAATAGGATAAGAGGTTCATTATTCCATAATCTCAGGTCCTATCTTCTTGCAACATCCTGGTTTGCAGATTCAACAAATGAATTTGCAGTAATATTTATCCTAGTGAGTTACACACTCACCTTTTTCAATCCACAGGCAGAATGCTACCAATTTTTTGTGCAAAATAGAAGAAAAATAGTAGTATTCTGCACTATGGTAAAACTTTTCATATTTCTTATTGAAACTATACAGACAGAAAATAATCCATCTAACAATGTTGAAATCTATATAGTTTCTGGAAGAGAATTAGAGAATGAACAATAAAACAAAGAACGTACCCTTTATTTCTTTAGTGCTCGATTTCTTCAAGACAATTTGGAACAGGAAATAGTGGGACCATGTAGGGTCAACTAGTATTTCTTATTATAGACATTACTGATTTATGGTTTATCTTATAGGCTCTGAGGGCAGGTATTTTGGATAATTAACTGTATCAGTCAGTACACCAACAGAACCACAAGAAGTGCAGAGCATACAGAGTTTAGCATAGGTGTGGTACAAAGAGCAGCAGCCCATGGGACACAAAAGGCCACACATGCTGATGGGGAAAGGGTTACTGTCATACAACCCTCCCACTCCCAGGTATGCTGGTGCACTTGTACTAACTCTAGCAGGTCTCTGGCCCTCCAGGAACTACATTTGCTCAACAAGCCACCATTGAGTTCTTCAGGGTTTACACTCCAAACTGTTGTATCATCAGGCACAGGGAACATAGAATCAGCATATCTGGTTAGATAAAAGGTTCTTCTAGCCTATTCATCCTGTTGTTACTGATAGCCACACATAGATGCCTAGGGAGAAAACACTTGACATCAGATTATAATTTCAGCCCACTGATTTCTCATCTGCTTTTAAGGAGATAGTGAGACAATATTAATTTGTCCTCCATCTTTTCAGCCAAGCTAATGGGTTTGCTCTTAATTCTCCCATTTCTCCTCATCAAAGCCTGCATAACTAAACTTTCCTATCACACAGAATGAAAAAACTCCCCAATAACACTGTTTTTAAGGAGGCCATATGTAGCTATTCATGTCCACTGCAATATCCATGGAGCACCCAGTATAATTGCACACGTGCAGCATCTGTCTCCTCAAAGAAAACAGAAGGAGAAACAAACCAAAAGTAGCTTGTCAAGCAAAGAGGTGGGTCAAGGAACTATACATGACTCCTCTCACTGCAGCTGCTTGTTACTATCACCACTACAAAGCCAACTCCAGACAGGCAAGCTGAGGAAAGGGAAGCTCCTGAAACAAATTCAGTTTACAGAGGACAGAGTAGAGCTCAAGCAATTTAGAAAATGTTTCTGCTCTTGCTAACATGTCTTGTATCACAGCTTGGTCTTATTTTGATAAACACACTGTCCCCTTCCAGCATCTTCTGCCTTCTCTTAAGAGCACAAGTTCTTTAGAAAATTATGGATGACCCCTGTGGTGATCATTCAAGGGCATAATGTTCTTGCAAAGGATCAGCTCTACTTTCTACTTTTTTTTTTAACTGGCTGTTCATAATAACAAAAAGGGCTTCACAATCCCCTTCTTACAATTTCTGCCTGGGAACCTCAGCACTTAAAGCTATAGTCCCTACTAATATATGGTTTTCTTGAGGCTAAGAGAGTAACATTTAGAAATATACACAAGAAGCAGACAGATTTACATAAACACCATAAACATATAAACTATTCTTTACATGTAGGCACACAAATAGTTTATAGTTGCATATTGTAGTCATTTGTGTTTACAGTGTGGTATAGGCAATTACTTAACACCAAAATGAGAGAGAAAGAAGAAAGTACAGCTTTAACGCCTTTAAGAGGAGTAAGAGGGGAAGAATCAATTAGGCCTGGTGGAAAGGGAGTACACAATTTTTTTTTTCAACAATGCCAATTCATGATGGTCTACCTTACTCGTGAAATTAAGACATCAATGTCTGTTTCATGTCATATTTAATCTGACCTGACTGTGGGATGCCACCAAATAAAGTAGCCTTGTATTATTCAAGTATGTTTCTCCCTTGTCTCCTGCTGGATCTCATGACTGTTTGGTTGTGGCATAGGTCAGGTCATCTTTAGTGCTTCTATTTTCTCCCTAGTTTGCACTCTACAAACATGCAGTGTCAAAGCTGGTGAAAGAATGGGAGGAAAGTGAAGGTGGTCTAGAGTCAGAGAAAGGGCACCCAGCATCAGCTTGCAGTTATATCTGATTAAGGATGCAGTGAAATTGCACTTAAAGTCCACAGAGGCAACAGAGGAGTGTCTTACTCAAAACAACTATTCTCCCACTTACTTATATTTATCAGACAAGATTTGAGAGAAGGTCTTATCTCAAGTACACTGGTTATCAGAGTCTGGGACTCCTAGTGGACCCAGGTTCTCCAGGCAAGGTTCACTTCCGGTTAAATAATAAGCCCCCAGTTATTATTTGTTCTGTTTTGTTTTCTGGAGTATAACTAGCATAGAACATGAAGAAAGCATGTACACAATTATTCAGCCTGCTAAGTGGACTTAAAAACCCATCTTTTCACTGACTTCAGTTCCTGAAATACAGATAGGAGCCATGCAGCTTCCCTAAAATGCTAACAATACTTGTGGGAGCACATATCAGGTTGTGCAAAGCCTTGGCATCTTCATCCTGTCACACGTATTGCCTGCCTAGGCAAACTCTCTCCTTTTCCAAAAGGGAAGAAAGGCACTGACCTTCCTGCTGGTTAAGTATTACATTACATTTCCTACATTTTATTTCTTGGAGAGTGAGATCTATAGGTGAAGGACCTCCACCCTTCCTCTCACACACTCCTCTTGGCCCTGTGCCTCCTCAGCCACACCTTCATGAGAAAACGAGTGGATTAGGGTACATACACTGGAACCAAAATGCTGTAGACTCAGAAATAAAAATAGTTCAGCTAGTACAAACTCACGCTATGGATCCAAATTTGTTCAAAAAGAATATTTTAAGGGTAACTTTGTCCTGGCATATTTTCTGCTAAATCACATATCACCTGTCTTACTGCAGTCAGAATGCAGCCAGAATAAACAGTGTGTTCCAGTTAATTTGACAGGAACATAGTCATACACTCAGGCCTGATGCTGATCAAATCTGTAACAGGAAGTTTTCTGCTGGTGTACAGCTCTGGTATTCCTGAACACAGAACCGTAATCCCAGCACGATAAAACTAACTAAACCCTCCCTTAACCTTTCATCTAAAGTTGCAGGGGTTTCTAGTAGCATGAATCACACAATGTGATTTGTTTTTCCCTTTCTCTGTTCTGAGTAGAGTGTTTTGTAAGAGGTCCTCAACTCCTTCCTCAGTTTTCTTGAATATACTGATGAGCTCCAGGGCTCAGCACAGAATGCTGCAGCAAATTCCTGCCTATCCAAACATTTTATTCTCCTGTGCCTGCAGTGAGGAGAAGCTTAACAGTCAAAATCTAGTTTTAATTGTTTACATCCAGAGGCACTAGCTTTTCTTCAGTGTAAACAAAACTGTTTTTGTGTAATTTGTTGCCAGAAACAACATCCAATAAATACTCTAATTTCTTTCAAATTAATAGTCCAATCATTTCTCATATTGCTCAACACTCCTGGAGAAAATCCTCTCAATTAATGGTGCTATTGTTATACTCTTTATCTGTGATGTGCCTCATATGCACACACTCCAGTGCTAATGCAAACACCTGCCGATTCACAGCTCATAGAGCCCCATGCTGCTCTGCTAGACTCTAAATCTGTAGTATTCAAAATCATCTGAGTTTCTTTAAATGCTTTTTTTTCTGTAACATTTTCTCTATTCTCCAGTTTCCTGGAATATTAGTAACATTCCATAAAACTTAATCAGGATATGGGGAAGTATCTTTTTTTACAAATTTCAGGTATCTTCCTGAAGTATTCCCAGCAGACTGGAGTGTTTTGGCCTTATCAGGGGCTTAGAACATAGGATTTAAAAATAAGGTAGTTTTGGGTCGTCCTTAAGAGGAGAATTTGTGAAATCTTCTGTTATTTTATCTCCTGTTTGATAATCATGCCATTCATATATTTTTCAGCTTCTCATGAAGTGTATCATTCTTCAGACAGAACTAAGATTCCTCAATATTCTGTTCCACCTGGAGAGATGATTAAACTTAGAATTATTACACCTATCCTTCGCCAGAGATAAACGGAACTTATTTCTTCTTTGCTGCTCCCTTTAGTTGCAATGTAACAAAAATTAAATAGAAAGAGATACATCTTAAATCTTCTTTGGTTAACACCTCAAATCACAGAGAATTTAAGATGTGAGTGGCTCCTAAAATTTCTTCCTTCCACTCAGCTCATTTCCCATATTTGTTTTCTTATTAAAATACTCAGGTTTTGTTTTCATCAGAGGCAGCAGAACATCTGTTTTATGTGGTGCCCAGGTTCAACTTAAAATGCCGAATGAAGATGGAGTGGGGACAGACAGAAGCAACCACATCCAACAAATGAGATGGATAGCAAATGTCATCAACAGGACCTGAAATGTGGGATAGGATTGAGCTTTACCCTGCCTCAGCCTTTAAAGACTGTGGTTTATGGAGCATCCATGTAGAGGCTGCAAGCACATGAAACAGTTGCAACCTCATTCTTGAAGCAGGTATCTGTTGTCTTCCTCAGCTGCTCATTTATTTTACAAAACTGAGGAAAGATGCCATAAGTAAGGAGAGCATGGCAAACTCTATTGTGTTTCTAAGCCTCACAGGTCAGACTGTCATTAGGGCACTGGTTAGTATGAACAATGGGGAAGGAAGGCTAATACATATCACACAGCATAAGACATTAACAAAGGGAAACAATATCTAATAATAGCTAGCATGTTTCACATTCAGTCTTATACATGACTCTATATCAGTATCCTCTATCAAAAAACATCCTGTTCAATAATTCTGTACTGACCACAAAAAAAAAAAAAAAAAAAAAGAGAAGATAGGCTTTCCAATGAGTACTCTTTCTGCAAGAGGGTAGTACACAGACAGCAAGATGTACCCTATAGTCAGACATGGAGCTAGATGTGAAAAGGGATGACACACATAGAACAAGGCAAAATCAGTTGCTATTTCAAACATGATTGTGTTGTGTTCTAATATATAATCAGCAAAACTGGGTAGGAAATGTCAGAAGTACAAGCTTTCTTATGCTGTTTACAGGACTTCCCACTTCCAAGCAGGCCAGATATTTCACCAGAACAGGATCTTTATCTTTCTACCATGGAAAGAACAAGGAAGTACAAAAATGCACAAAAATAGAGATTAAAAATAACTAGCAAAGTGTTTTCAACCTTTTCAAGAGAGTTGTTCTCACTGCATCTTGGGTATGACTATGAACTCAATTAATTTTTTTTTACTTTACTGTACTCATCTTCACTAAACGGTCCCAAAGCACAAAGCTTATATTCAAATTACAGGCAAATTCATAACTCCAGGTATGTCTGAATCTAAGGATTTGGTTCAGGTTGAGTAGAAACAATCTCTGTTCTGAATCTTGCTTGTATCCAAAGTCTGAGGTGCCTGCAACTAAGCTTAGAGACATCTCAATACAATGTACACATACAGAATAAGGAAGAGATTTTAGAATTTTAGAATGAGCCCAAAATCAAGGGGAAAAACACTTCTAAGAAGATGCAACAGTGGGTCTGGCTGAGATGGAGTTAAATTTCTTCACAGCAGCCGTTATGGTGCTGTGCTTTGGATTTTTAACCAAAACAGTGCAGAAAACACAACCATGTTTTAGCTACTGCCGAGCAGTGCTTGCATAGCATTGACATCTTCTCTATTTCTCATGCTTCCCCCTCCAAGTGATTAGGCTGGGGATAGGCAGGAGGCTAGCAGAGGACACAGCTGGGACAGCTGGTCACAACAGACCAAAGAGATGTCCCACATCATGTATATAATGTCATGCTCAGCAGTAAGGACTTGTAGGGGAGAATATTTCCAAAGTAGCTGTTGCTCAGAAACTGGTTGGGCATTAGCCTGTGTGTCGCAGGTGGTGGGTGAGTGGTTTAGCATCAATTGGTTTTGGTTTTTTTTCTTCTTTATTTCCTCTGTTCACTTATTAAATCATCTTCATCATGACCCATGAGGTTTTCCCAACATTTGCTCTCACAATCCTTTCCCCTGTCCTGGTGAGGGGAGAGCGATTGAGCAGCTGGTGTGTACCTAATTGCTGACCAGGATTAACTATCCAGAAAGAGGAAAACATATGATTTTTTAAAGAGAAGAAATGTAAATAAGATTCAATCTGTCCCAATTTTATCAAACTGAAGTATTAATTAAATTGGAAAAAAACAGGATATGTTCAGGGGCCATGCTCCAAGCCACACACCAAACAATTACTAGCACTAGATTTGGACAGCCTGGTTAGGTTTCTACTCTGTAAAACTGGGCTTACTACATATGAACTGAAGTTTTATTACTGCTCATGTCTCAAGAACAATTTTTTAAAGAGGCCTATAAATCTTTGGTTCCTCTGCAGCAAATGCACTGTCCAGACACTACGTTTCACAACACAAGAATGAGAGAAGTAAGTATGTTTTATCACCTCATTTTAAAGATTAGGAATCAAGTGACAAGGAGTGATGGAGTGATCTGTGCAAGGCCACAGAGGGTTAGTGTCAGTGGTGACTGGCTTTCCTTTCTCTAAAATCTGCCTTCAGGGCTGTCAATAACATTCTTCTTCTGCCAATAGTCCATATTGTTTCTTTGGGAATACTGAGATAGTAGAACATTTGAAGTAGTCTATGATAAATACAACATTCACTGCAATAATGTTAACAGTCCCTACTGATGATGAACCACCATGCATGACTGATATACCAATTTGTGCAACTCAAAAAAGCAAGAAAGACACATAGTTTAATTTTGTTTATTTATGCTTGCCAATTTAATCCTTTCTTTAATAATTCAAAAATGGCACTGTTTTCCTTCCCCTTAATTAGTTACTAGTTCTTTAAACTAAATGGCAACTATCATAAGAGTTTTGTCATGTCTTTCATGTTATAGTAAAGGACTAAAAGATACTTTTTTTCCCCTAAGTTGTGGTTGAATTTGACAGCAGGATTATTCACTGCAGAACTAGATGCAATTAGAGCAATTATGCACACCACATGTCTTTCCATCTTTCCAGTTTAATAGCTGGGGGGGTTATTGTTTTGTTTTTCTTTTTCTTTTCTTTTTCTTTTCTTTTTTTTCTTTCTTTTTCTTTTTTTTTTTTCTTAATTCTTACAGTTTCTCAAAGCCAAATAGGAGGATAAGGAAAGACAGACAGGCAAGTGGACCACCAACTGACTAGATCCCACCATGGAATTTGAGAATTTGTTAAATACCTTTGTGGCAGAGGAAATTCCTGCTGGGTGCTTTGCATCTCAGTTTGCCAAAGGTCATCATCACAACAGCACCCCATGCTCTGTTCCTGCTTCCCAGGCATGAAGGGAACGGCACACTCTGAAAACACTGATATACCTCTGCTCTCTGCAAAGTGCTTCAGAGGGGATAACTGAATCAAACTACAAATGAGGGGTGAACCAACACATAGAATAGGAAATACAGACTAGCCTGCATTGTAACAGTTGTAGAAGGAAAAAGATCTTACTCTTGGGCACCTGTTTATCTAGCTTCTGCCTCACAAAGAAAAAATGGGTCACTAATTGAGACAGACAGCACAATATATTTCTTCCTTACTGAAAGAGTATACCAACTTCAGTAATATCCATGGGCTTACTGAGCATCTTTCGAAACTATCCTCAGTCACACACACCTCTGTGTGTTTGAGATCCTGAACCTCAAAGAACAGTGTGAACAAAGTAAGAAACCACTGTCCCCACAGACATAGTTATGAGCATAATTCTGGTCATCCAGACCTAAAGACACTTAAAAGCCTTAAAATATGAGTATTGTTCACTTAAGTGAAAGGAAAATTGAGGAGACTGACAGTCATCTATAACGTGATTTGTTGCTTTGCCAACAATTCCTTCTTGTCCTGCTTTTTCAAATTTGCTATCAAGAAAATATCTTCAATTGCCTGTGAAGCAAATAGAATTATCATGTCCAGGCTTCAAAACTATACTATGTTATATGTAATTTTATATATATTTTGTATATAATATATAATTGTATGATATATAACTTTACAAAAAAGTGTTGCTCTATGACATCTTTCAAGCAAATGAACAAAATGGAGTCCGACAATTGACCACCCCGACAAAGATCACACAGTAACATGACAAAGAACTGTTGCTATACCAGTTGTATTTTTTAATTCCAGCCAAACTTTTGAAATGAGACAAACTTCTGAAATGAACCAAACACATTCCTAAAGCAGACCTAACTGCACAGATATTTTGTCTTCCATGCGAATCACTTGGCTTTATGTGAGAGCTCAATTAGCAGCAAACATTATACATGAGTTTGCAAAACATTTTAGACCACAATTTTATATAATAAGACCATAACTTTGAAAAAATTGCCTTTTGGATATGCGGATGTTTGCCTGAAGAAATATGGGAAGATGAAGATTTTTATGAGGTTTAATACAATGCGTTTATTATTTGTTATTTCTAGGATGCAAAAATATATTTCCTACTTGTGTGTGTGTGTGTTATGCATCCTTTTACTCCCTTTCCCTCGAAGCTTGCAGACAGAGGGATACATCTACGTCCAAATGTGAAAAGAATATTCTTATTATGAAAGTCTGACAATGAGCTGCTGTGCTCACATTGTCAAAATCTCCAACACAGCACTGCCCTTTTCTGCTGTCTTGTTGGAGGAAACAGATCCAAGAAGGTTCAAATTTCACCACTCATTTTCCTTGTGTTCTAAGAAATGTGTAATATAGACAGTGTTACATTTTAACAACCTGGGGACCTGCATGTCTCTTTTGAGAGCATTAGTAACTTGCTTAAGACAAAGTAGGGGGAAAATTTTCAAGAGGTTTGCAGCAGAATCAACGAAGTTTAAAGATGAGCTGTAAGCTGCCTTCTGTATGGCTCCCTGACTTCCTATTCCATGAGCTATGCAGACCAATTCCACAAATAGGACAGGGTTCATTAAAAAGTGCACTACACATACATATATAGTAATTCTTAACTTGACTCACAACTATATATGGGACTGATTTTAAAAGCCCGTAACAAAATGGCTCTCATTAATGTCAAATGGCTTTTAATCAGGTCCCTAATCAAGAAGTTTGACGCTAATGAGACTTATTTTATTAAGGACTTCCTAAAAGTTTGAGTTCAAAATCTTGATTTTACTTGATCCATAGCAGAAGTCCATGTGAAATGCATAGAACAATGATTTTAAATTCAATTATGTTTTATTAAGGACTTCAAAGGATTTAAACATTTATGCTACTTTGACAGCCAATTAAGGACATCAGTTTACAGTAAACGTTTTAAAAGGGCAGCATAAGCCCTTAACTGGTCACATCTTAAGAACAAGAAGTACTTCAACTACTTCTAGTTTCTACCTGCTTAGATAAACAAAACAAATAATGTTACCTAGACTTTCCAATTTGTTGTAACAACTGGAGGGTTTGCAGCAACATGAAAATCTTAGTTATGTTTGCAATATACAGTTCCACACAGGCAAGAATGAGAGGCTGCTCGTCTAATAATTGCAGGGTTATGAGATGACCTCAAGTTGCCCCTTCTCATTTCCATGGTCTCCTCCTATTCCACACAGGAGGGAAGGAGTAAGGAGCAATGTCACAGCACACATCAAATACATCTTGTATTTAGCTGTGTTGTTGCATTGAGGCACTATATGCTCCACTTGGTATAAACCTATAATAGTAACCTAGTAACCTCTTCCTGTAAGTCTTCATTTCCTTGTCTGCTCCAGGGGTAGCAGAGCAGCCTAGTCTTCCCAGTAATAATTTCATGATAAAGCCAGAAACCTGCTCAAATAATGGTAGCATTTTTTCATGGAATGTCCAGTCATATTTCTAAATGTAACTGGTTTTTTGGTTTTGTCTTATTTTGTTTTACATATACTTAGAGGTGCTTTCCATATTATGCAACATACTATCTTTAAAAAAATCTTCTTTGAACATCTGGGGATAAATTTTTTGAATTAATAGTCACATTTTCATCATTTTTAGAGTCTGTCAGGCTTTGAGCTTCACTTTCTTTCTTTTCCAAGAATAAATCTGGTAATCTCTTCTGAGTTTTATCAGGTCGCTCCAACTTTCTGTCATACTCTTTGTGAATGGATTTCATTATCTAAGAACAAGTTTCCTTGAGACATTTAGTTGCTACAGCTGGTTTCCATGTGTTAACTTCTCATCCTGATTGTGTTTCCTTGTGACACTAGAGATTAAAAGCTTGTCAGTTGTGTTATATTGTTTTCTCTGTTTATATTGAAAGGTTTTCCGTTTGGTCCTCACCTGTGGTAGTACTGGTACTGAACAAAGCATGTTCTGTTGGAGGGGGAATTCTTGTTCTTCTAATGCATGCAACAGCATTCAAGCATAATTTCCTGTAGCTGAAGCAACAGTAACAATATTATTCAGACACAGTTGCATCAGTGTTGTCTTGAGACTATCTCATAGCTAAGTTAACAGTATTTGTCTAGGCATCTAGAGAATCCAAATCAGGAATAAATACATATTTGGACTCACTTCAGAGACAGTCAGCTAGCACTGTAGAGTTACATGACCCAGATCGTTGCACTCCACCAAATATGCTGGAAACACATCACTTCAATGGAGTAAGCTGGATGCTGTTCACTGTGACACTAACATAAAACTGGAGTATTTCTCCTAATGCCAGCTGAAAATCATACACAGCTGCAGAGTTGATCAATAAATGGCCAGAACTAGAGCTGTCAAAAAAACCTCAGAACACAATGGACTAAGCAAGCACAGGACACAGTCCTTGAGAGTCTGTTGCACGTTGCTGTATTCCTCTGCCACATTGGCAGTAACAAGACTGAGGATTCAGTTCCTTTTTATTGAATGCATAAGAAAACCTGTCATTTCTTATTAATAATTTTAGTGCCAGGAGCACTATATTTCCTCTGGTTTTGTTTACTCTGTGGATGGACAGTTGAAGTAAAACATGAACTAAGTGACAGGGTATATACCAAAATGCACTTGTCTTGGCAAGTTCTAACCAAGCATGAAAATCAGAGGGTATCACTTCTCTCTCCAATGGCACAAGTGTGGCTCTTCTTGTCAGAAGAAGGTCCTGAGAAAGCCCAGTCTTTTTAACCTCTCAGGGAGAACTAACATGGTTTGAACATTTTAAGCTGCTGCCTCTCAGGGTCACACAAATCTTGTCCAAGACAGTGTTCCCAGAAAAAGTTATAAGATTGGTTTGCTGGGTAGAGCTTCAAAATATAACTGTTAAAGGTCGTATGTATATTTGTGAGCGTGATTTTGTTGCATTTAGGAGACTCTAATGAAAGGCTGAGGGACCTTAATAAGCTGGCAGTAGCAATCTATGTACTACAGACATACTACTCTGACCATGAACATTCAAGTTTAGGGCTATGATCTGCAGAACTGACAAAACCAAATCCTTTCTTGCATTTCAGCAAACAGTTACATGATGGTTTTAGCAGTGGGGTGAGTTTTTTTGAGTTGCTAATGATCATGAATACACATTCTATGTATTAAGGAGGTTCTTTAATAATACATCATATTTATTTCATGGAATAGTCTGCATTTTACAGCATGAAGAAAGCCAGTATAAATGCAAAGGGCTACAGATAAGTGTCAGGCTTTTGATGGATATACTGTCAAATGTTCTCATTTGCTTTACTTGCTCTGTGAATGCTCAGCTGCTGAATCAAAAATTTTAAAATACAGATATTTGGCTCTGTATTATTCAACCGAGGAATCAACACAGAATACAAAAGAGAGGGCAGGCTAACACAAAAGGGGAAAAGGAGCGGGGAGTGCTTATGAGAACAGAACTTCATGTAATTCAGGACCAGTGGTTTATATTTCTTTCAGAATGAGTGAAACTTTTCCAGGAGCAATCTAATTTCCTCATGAACAGTGGGAGTTTAATTTCCTAAGAGCAGAGAAAGCTGGCAAAAACTGTCTTTTGCATCACTCACAATATAAATCCAAACCCAAATCACTTTCATTTTTAAAAAGTTAAGCCCCCTAGAAAATGTACTTTATCGTCAGTATCACATCATTTACAAAGCTGAGGCATATAGCAGCAAGGAAATGAATACTTAAGGAGATCATAAATCATTTATTACCCACACAGTTCTTTTAAAAAAATGTCTATTTCAGCAATAACTGACCAGGGATTTAAATTTTCTAGCCTAATTTTTATAATTAATTGTGGGGTTTTATTAATTCCTTATTTCACTTCATTCTTACCTTTTCTTTCCCTTGTGCCCTCCTCCCTTGCTCTTGTATAACACAACTTAACAGAATCAAAAGGCCTTCTAAAACTGATCTGTAAATGAGCAGCTCTGAATGTACCTAAAGTAAGACTCAGGTGATCCTTTGTGGTTATAGATTAACTAACTTCACTTGTTAGTTATCATCATTCCCCATACACTACATTCCAGACAATATATGCACAGGTGAGCACAACTGGACACATAGGAATTTTACATAAACTGCAACACTCCCAGAACTTTCTGGGAGAAATGAGTTTCCTGAATTAGTGAGCAGCTAAACAGCCAGATCTCTCTTCTTCCCTTACAGGTTACTTCCTTCAGTGCTGGCTTACACATCACTGTGCTGAAGATTCACCAGTGCTGTAACTTCAGATTCAGAGTTACCATTAGTCACTACTGTTGGGAATATGGATCACTGAATATGCATCACTACTGTTTGAATATATATTACCAATTACAGAACACTAGGCTGCTCTCTCTCTGTCATGAAGATATGAAAACCTAGTGAGGATCTCTCAGCAATGCTATACAATGTACACATCATCCGGGCCATTATCATTCATGAAAAATTTTGGCTATGATGTCTCCTGTTTTTCATTACAGAGGTAATCACAGAGAATAACATGCCATAAGAAAGACATATAAAATTGATGTCTTGCTGAGAATGAAGAGGAGAAATGACAGGACAGACAAAGAAGGAAGAGTTAAAACTTTCCAGCAGCAGAAAGATGAGCAGATATGGAAGTGCAGATAGACTGCAGAAAGGAAAAGAAATTTGAAGAAATGGATACAAAGGAGAGAATTTGGGAAAGACCTCTCATCAAAGATCCTTCGTACCACATCAAAGAACCAAAAAGGTTCTGACAGAAACTGGCAGTGCACCTCTGCTCTTCAGCATGCAGAGTGCAGAGGCAGCTGCAGAGATGGGCATCTTCTCTATCCATTGTAACAGAAACATCAGAAAGGTGTCCTGAACTAATCAAGGTAGTAAAATGGGTTTTCAAGGTCTCATCCTCTCAGAAACAGAACACTTTGTACTCATAGTATCTTTCTTTGTAGCTGGACCACTCTTACCGGGTGTCTGTGTTTCCGTCCTCTATCTCCTTTCAGACTTAAAACCTGGAAGGACATATCAGACATCAGTGAATCTTTTCCCACTTTTTTTGTTTAAAACTAATAGAAAACTGAATGGAAACGTCTATTTTTGCACTCGTGGCATTGGTTTGATTACTCGTACAACAGGCACCAGCATTCACCATTCCATCAGCAGCCACACTACCCTTCCATTTGGTAAACCCTTTGACTTCTTCCCTACTCAAGAGCAAGAAAATTTGTGAATGATATCTTAGGAGAAAATTATGTTTCCTTTCCTTGTTCAAGCTGTGACCTTGATCTCCTTGAAGAGATAATTATTACAGAATTATAAATTCAACAACAAACAAACAGCAGTTGTATGTCATGATATATTACATATAGTTCTACCTATTATACTCATTCCCAACTTCTTCCTTGTGTGGAACAGTGTTCAAAAACTTGCCGTACTTGCTAAACAACAGGCTGATGTTCTTTCAGTCACCTCCACCATAATTTTCAGGTCATATCTTCTGTAAGACACAGGTTGTAGTGAATAAGCACTTCTTCATTTCAAGGCCCAACAAACTGCATTGAACAAGTTTCATGCAAAAGAAATGGCAGGACTGTAATTCACTGGAATTGTGCTGGTACCAGTGGAGAACCACAAGTTAAAAGGTACGTTCTGAAACTATTATTTCTACACAATTTTCAGTGGAAAAGGTGCTTGGGTTCTCTTACAAATTAAATACATGACTGCTTCTTTCTCATAAAACAGGAAGGGCAAACATGATTAAACATAATCACCCTAACTTCATGAAGTTAATTTCTTAGGTTTCTATAATATATGAATATTATGACAAAGTAATTCTCATGGAATTATCTGAACAAAGATAAGGGAACAAGTACTGAGAAGACAATCACATATCTAAAGAAGGTACTGAATGCTGCTGTGAAGCAGCTGAAGAATAGCTCTCTCACTGAATGGTCTGCAATAGCCTCAGAGAAATTTGAGCACAAACAACCCAACAAGAGTTCAGGAAATGAGGATGGGCCATGCTGGAAGATGCAGGAACTTTTTTTTTCTCTTAAGGTGAGGACATTTAGCTACTATTTCTTAATGAGGTTTATGGTTTGAAAATTGGGTTGGATTCTTACTTGCCACTGGATCACTCTTTTTAGCAAGAATATTATCTCAGCCATATGCTAAGAACAACATATTGGCCTAAGAAAAGAGCAGTGAATAAACAGTGCTTTTGCATTTGATTCTCTGCTGTGATACTATAACAGTAAAGGAAAACCCTATAGTTAGTTACAGTATAGCTGAGTCAGTTTTACAGAAAAGGGTAGCTATAATAATTCTGACTCAGGGGACGATTGAGAAACAAGTTAGCTGGAATGTTAACTCAAGTGAACTTGGGTGAAAAAACACCCTACTTCTTCCACATGGATGAATTCACTCAGATGAGTCATTTCAGATAAATGATCCTTCCACCATCATACTGAAGGGGCCCAAGATAACTTCCCTAGCTAAAATCCGTAGCCAAACACTAGAAATGTCATTTTGATGCTTACTTTCCATATGTATTTGAGATTTGATAACTAAAACTTTACAATCCAATGAGAAGTTGGAGAGGAAAAACATGCAGTTGTTCTTCTGAGAAAAACCCAGGATTTACCGTTACAGGATGCTGGGTCAGGTACTGAAGTCAGCCAAAAGATTCCTGTTTCCACCATTCTTCTTTTCTCTCCTCTCCATGCCTTTGCCATTCATCATAGCAACGTGCTGTGGATTGTCAGTAAAGCTAGTGTAGCTGTTTGCACTGTAAACCAGGTCGCCAAAGTAGGAAAAAAAAAAGGAAAAAAAAAGAGAAATGTATGTTACCATTATTTTAATGACAGTTTCAATCCAACGAAAGAGATGCATGTGCATAAATGGGAAGATGGCAAACAAGCATGCTGGCACAGGTGTAGGCACAAGCAATGGGAGTTTCTTCAGATAGGTTTGTAACTAATGCTAACATCTTTTCAAATTACATCTTCTAGTATGGTCAGAACTATAATGAGATGGAATCCAATCCTTCAAAAAGACAATAAAAATAGTAAAAGAAGGAAAAGTAAGAGAAAGCACAGGATGAGCAGAATGGAAATATATGCTGTACAGCTTTGTTCATAAAAACAAGATGAAATCCACATGGTAACTGAACAAAGCAGTATCAGCCCAATTGTCAGTGATCAGGAAAAGCCCAGACAAACACACACCTCTTCCAAGGTCCAAACCCCAAATTCTCTTTCTTCACTACCAATAGACAGGAAATTAAGGATTTTGCCCTTTATTTTCTTGTGTGAAACACTGAACTTCTGCCATTAAATTGCTCAAGGGAAATGCAAGGCTTGGGCTAGAACACACCCTAGCTAGAGGACTGGTCTCCCAAATACTCATCCCACTTTCTTTCTGTTCCTTTCTCCCACCCCAGACTCTTTAATCTAATTGAGTGCTTCACCCGCTCTGTTTCTGGTCTTTTCTACACTCAGGGCAAAAGGTTTTCCTCCTCTGCATTGCCAGAAGGTTCATGAAAGACTGCTGTCAATTACCATGCTCATTCCCAGTGTGACGGACAAGAAGTTGGAAAAGCAATTTGCTGCATAGAAGTCATGTTTTGCTTGGATGGCACACAGGGCTAGGGCACAGACCCTGTAACTATAAACAGTAGGAGCAGTGAGAAGTGTGGCCAGCAAGTGTGAGCAATATCAAGGTATTGGCTGCTGAACAAAAGAAGTGTTCAATGTACAGTTGAAAATGGTCACTAAAAATTTGTACATACATAGATGGCTTTTCATGAGCACAGTGACGTACTCAAAACAGGGATCACATCCTGTTTCAAAGCATAAGGAGGCAGATATCTGCTCAGGGAAAAAACCTGCTAAAAATGTGCAAAACTAGTATTTTATTAGAAAAAAACCCCACTCAAATTTATACTTTCAAAAGCAGTTGAAGTTGAAAGTAAATAAAATCAGAGGCAATCCCAAAGCATGGAAAATGGCAGATCAAAGAACTGTGTACCAGGAAATTGGATCCTATGGTGGCTAGTATCAAATGACAGCTGCACTGTTTATAAAGCCCAGTTATGGCTAAAATTAAGGAAATCTAAATACTCCTTTGGATTCCAAAACTATCCATCTTTCTAATGCAACCTTTAAATGACTCCCTCACACGACCTCCATTCTTTGAAGATTTCTCTTCTGTTTCCCAAAAGTATTTTTTCAACCACTATACTTCAGAGTTGCCCACTCCAAAAGCCAATGAATGTGTACCACAAGTTCCTTCTGAGAAAGTTCTCTGTTCCCAAAGGTCTTCAGAGGCCAGCACAGCCGCCTGCAGGACTTCTTCCTGGAGGACTTTGGGCTGCAACTTCCTTTGAATAGATGCGCCCTGTGGTTTACTCCTGAATTATGACCCCAGGGTGCTTAACACACCTCTGGAGTGCTGATACACAAAATTCATGCAGAAAAGTGCTGGAAAGTTGAAGCACAGTACAGTAGAGAGGCAGCCAGAGCCAGCATGCCAGAGGGAATTTCAGGCTGGAAAAGGACTAGAAAGGAAAAAATAATTTCAGGACTAGGTAGGCAAAATAGTGAGAAGAGAGACAAATAGATTGAATAGAAGCAAAGTAAGAACTGAGACTGAGGTCAGATCCTGGACCACAATCATTTGGAACAAACAATAGAGGAGAGATTCAGGGTTTAGTATCAATAAGTAAAGGACAAGACAGAGACGCACGGAAACTTGCACTTTGAGCAGTCATTCAGATATTAACTTTGATCATAGTAGACGGGTAAGAATGCAAGATGAAAAAAGAGATAAAAGGCATGGGTTGTGACAATAGTGATGAAACAGACAAATTGCATGCCCAAGCTTAGAGGAGAAAAAGCTTTCACTGGAGTGTGGTGTATACAGACAAGCTAACTAGCCTCCAACAGAGTACAGATGTAAGCTCAGCTATCAGCTACCTGCAGTTCACGTACAGCAGATATGCTGCTTAAAACCACACCACTACTGAAGTTCTACCCTTGGCCCCTCCACTCGTGCGGTGCCCAGAAAACTTACTTCCTAGCTGTGTTGGAAAGAAATAGCTTAAACTAGAATATTCCATAGGTTAGGNGTGGCTGTCATGAGGTACTCAGCAAAACTTTGGAGTTCGGGGTTCACATTTAAGTGGATTCAAATGATGCACCTTATGACCGAGATCCAAATGCTCCCATGCTAGCTACAATCGCCCTCTGCCTCAGTGGGCTCAGCAAAGAGGACATAATAAAAATGCCAATGAAGACTGTCCCTCCTTTTTCAGAGGCTGTTTTTAGGTAAATTTCACATTTTTAATATGTTACACAATGCAGTGCAACATTAGGAAAAGATACTTGGGTACAATATATTTATCAATTCCACCGATTCCTGTTGGCTTTAGCTTGTGTATAAAATGCTCTGCAATAAAAGCCAAGTTGGAATTAGATACATTACAGTATTACTTTATTTTTTGCTTGTAGCTTGTGCCACAAAAAAACCCTGCACCATCTATAACAGGAAATAAGGCAGTCAAAACAACAATAAAATTATTTGGAAAAATATCAGAAAATAGATTTTTTATTTATCTTCTTCAGAAAAACAGAGACTGCACAATATTCAGTTTTTGTGACCCACTGATTGTTATGTACTTCAGTAAGGTGGCCATTCATGATTAATTGTACTTTAAGCACTCCAGATATAGGAAGAGAGACAACTTGTGTAATTATCATTGAAATCAGTAAATAAAGAGGGCTAACTGCTAGAGGAGATTTGAAGTCATATTGAATGAGTGTGTATTTATGGCTACTGGCAGTGAGATGTAACTGTCTGGGCCTAACACTGGTCCTGATGAATCAGATGAGCGTTGATAGCAGTTTCAGGAGAAAAATTATTTGCTAAACAGTGAGCCATCACCTGTGAAATCCAAGAGGAGGTGAGCCACATCAAGATCCTGAGCCTACAGATGAGTGTAAGCAGTATGTTGTAATAGCCTGAGCACATGATAACACGCACATGATAACACGGACTACGGGAAAAAATGTTTTCAGGGAAAAGCTCATTACTGGCAAATCAGTTTTTGGAGACACAGAAAAAACATGGAAGCAGAGAATGGATTTCCCCCATTTTTTTCCCTTTGAAAACAATCAGAGAATGTGGGAAGATGTTAGCTATTAATAGAACACTGATGTTTAGGGTGGAAAATGAATTAATTTAAGGCAGAGTATGGTTTAAAGTGGAACATGTGGTTTTGGCTGCCTGTGTTTCTACTGCATTTTTACTTTATAAGGAAAACAGTATACTTAAAGGTAGAAATACAGGTTTTGGAGTAGGCAAAAAAGAACTACATGTTACTCTATGACTTTCTGTAACACATTTAACTTCTAGTACGTCACATTCCCTTTAAAAGAATGATAGCTGCCTGACTTAGTAGGACAGCCTGGGTTCCTCAGAGGAAAAAAAAACATCAACACTTCCATTAGTATTTACAACAGTCCCCCTTGTGTTACATTTCCTTCACAACCTGTATTGGATCTTCACAGTGGGTCTGCTGGACTGAATGTTAAACACATTTTCTAACTTTCAGGTGAAAGAGAGATCTGTAAGTTGTCCAAAGCCATCATGGTGGCTCCAAGCTTTAGTCTAGTGACTACTTAAGCCTGGGTTGACTTGAGCTTCCTTTCAGCCCCTCCAGGCACCACCAGGTGCTTGTCAGCGTGACAAGCTACATGAGATCTCTAGGGACATCAGGGAGAAGAGAAATATTTATAGGCTATGGAAGAGGGGACAGGCCTCTTGGGTGGACTACAGGAGGGAAGTCAGATTGTGTAGGGAGAAGATCAGAGAGGCTAAGGCTGAACTAGAACTCAGGTTGGCTAAGACTGTGAAGGATAATAAGAAATCCTTCTACAAATATATTAATAACAAAAGGAG
>WAAB01013173.1:83395-101126 GCA_013389865.1 Piaya cayana
GCACTGGAATATGCTGCCCAGGGAGGTGGTTGATTCGCCTTCCCTGGAGGTGTTTAAGTTATGGGTGGACGAGGTCCTGAGGGACATGGTTTAGGGTTTTGTGGGAGTGGTTGGACTCGATGATCCAGTGGGTCTCTTCCAACCCGGTGATTCTGTGATTCTGTGATTCTGTGATCTTCTCCAGGTCTGCACACTCTCCACTGCTACTGGCCTTGCCAAGCAAGGCGGCAAGACCTGCGGCCACATCGCACAGTGTCGGGGAGAGACAGGGAGGCCGCACTCCTCGGCCGGCCCACCGCTCCCCTCCTGAGACCGCGGACACCCGCTTTCGCGATGCCCGCACACGGACTTGGAAAGAGTTCGACGTCGAAGGATGGCGGCTCCGCCCCGACTGAGGCACCGCGGTGGCTGCCGCAACCCCGCAGGGTCCCGGTGCGCGGCCGGGGGGCGGCAGCCTCGCACCTCGCCCGGTCTCGCGCGGCCCCGCGGGCACGTGGGCGGCTCCCAACGCGGAGGGGCAGGGGGATGGGGGCGGTGCGGCTACTTCCATTTCCCCGGGCGGGCGGGAGCGAGGGCGGGCAGAGGAGGAGGAGGAGAGAGGGAAGAGGGAGGTGGCCGAGCTGGAGTGAACTGAGGCGCTCAGCTGCCAACACTCACACACCGCCAGCCGCCACCGCGCTGCTCCCGCATTCCGGGCGAGAGAGGGAGGGCGAGCGGGAGCCGGACGCGGGAGTGGAGGCAGAAGATCGCGGCGGGGGAAAGGAAGTCAGAGGAGGGAAGAGCGGAGAGAGGGAAAAGGAGCCCTCCTCCCCGCGGAGAGACGACTTCCCATGTAGCCGGGGACAGCGGGAGAAGCTGGCACTCGGGAACTGCGAGGGAAGCTTTCCAAGCGAGTTACTTAATCCCCGAAGAGCGGCGGGAGGAGAGGACGGCAGTGGTCGCCGATCATAACCACTGCTCCCGACTCCTCATCGTTTAACCCCCGGGCGGTTCAATGCACTGCTCCAAGCGTTTCCTAGGGTCCTCCTCGGGGTAAGTTGGGAGGACGCGCCGCCTGTGCCATCCGGAGGTGAGGAGCGGAGCCTCGGAAGAAGGAAGAAGTTTTCGCGAGGGTCGTGCGCGCAGCAGAAGATGGGCTGGAAGCGTCGCTGCTGCTGGGGAGGCGGAGGCGGCGGGGACCTTCTCTGCCGGCTCACCCTGGTTCTGGGGTTCCTGCTGCCCGCCTGCAGGACGCGCCTCTACACCAACCACTGGGCTGTGCGGATAGCCGGGGGGCTCCCGGAGGCCAACAGGATAGCTAGCAAGTACGGATACATCAATATAGGACAGGTAACCTTCCTTACAACTTCTTCCGAGCGGGCGGGCAGGGTCCCCGCCGCCCCACGATGCCGGGCAGGGGGCGAGGGGCGGGAGGCTCCGCGGCCCCGCCACACACTCCCCGCGGGGCAGCGGAGTTAAACCGGGGGGACCCGCCGGAGGGGTGGGAGCCTCAGCTGACCCCAGGTGCGGGGACGAGCGCAGGGGGCGCCGCTGCTCCAACCCCCCCGCTCCCGGTTCCCCCGACGCAGCCGATCTTTGCGGGGGACCCTCTCGCCCCCTCGCAGGACGTGGGTGGGAAACACCGATGCGGGAGGAACTCTCCGTGCAGCGAGCGCTGGGCTCAGCGGTAGCCGGGACGTGGCAGCTGCGACCCGGCGGGCGGCCGCGGGGGGCGTCCCCACCTCCCTTCTGGCGGCGCGAGCAGAAAGAAAAGGTTGACAGGGTTGGCCCCGGGACGGCTGCCGGGCGTGCGGCTGTCGCCAGGGTCCCGCGGGGAGAGGGTAGCGCGCCCGAGGGGTTCGGGGCTGCCGGGGTGGAGGGGCGTCGGGGTCAGAGCCGTACAGCCGTCCCGCGCCGCTTCCAGCCGGGGGTGATGCAGAACGAGGGGAGAGAAGAGCTCGGTTCTCGGTTGCCGGCGCGGTGGGGAGAGCTTCCCCGGCTGGGCAGCAGCTGGGGCTTCCCCGGGCCCGCAGGTGTTTCGCTAGAAAACACCTGGGCTGGTGAGATCCAGAAATCATCCCGTGAGAAAATTCGTGGATCCAGCCAGGTCCAGGAACAGTAAGTGAGGAAACAGCTGGTTCTCGCTGGATCCCATCACACTGAAACATGCTCCACTGTTAAAGCCAGGCACAGTTGCTGTTTAAGATGTCCTGAGATCACTTCTTCTGGCACAGTTTGTGCACAATGTCTTAGGCTTTCCTAACAATTAAAGTACGTATTCCTTATGTAGAGCTCAGCAAGATGAGTGACTTAAAAATAAGCAATTCTGTTGCACACTTGGCTGTGAACATCCAAGCACAGTTTTTCTGGAGAGCAGTTGATACTGCCTGAATTGAAAGTTTAGAAATGAGCATTTAGAGGTGCAGAAGGCTTCCATCTTTTACATGAGATTTACAAAAACACAGCTGCGTTTTCACTGCCGGCTTTTTATATCAACTGGATCAAAGTGGGACCCAATTTTTATCTGTAGAATGTCCATCATTGACTCAAAAGTTTGAAGCAGCATCTCACACATTCCTAATGATTATGAGCCTGAATAAGACAGCTGTGCAGTCTATTAAGAGAAGTAATTTGCATAACAAAAGCTACAAAGTGATGCAAACATGGTATGTAAAGATCCAGCTACTTCAAAAATCTGCTAACCAACTTCCCTCTTGGAGCAATTGGGCATGTAAGCAATGTTATTTCTACTTGGAAGAACAAAATTTTAGTAGGAAGCTTACATTGTCAAAATTGAATCCCCACTCTGAAGCTGCCACTTAGCCAAGCGCAGAACTTTTTGGATTAATGTTTTTGTTTTTTGTCTCCCACACATCTTTTGCTCAGAACTGTTTCTATTCCTGTTTGGGCCTTTATATTTCTTAAATAAGCAACAGTTAATCTGTTGGAGGGTGCAGTTTTGTCTTTTGTCAGGGCAGCTGGCTAACTCGGAGCCTGCTCTTTTTATACGTTGCACATCCAAACCTCATGTTGAACTGAGTAAAGAATGTAGGAGGCCACTATTGCTTTTTATGTGTCAGTGAAAGTGCCATGTATACACCTATGAGATATTAATAATGGATACGTTACTGATCAGGTATACAGAGGGGAATGAGAGAAAATAGAGACTATAAATAATGAATAACTGGAAAATACATTACTGCATATGCACATGATGAGAGAGCATATGTGAAGGGAGTTACTACCGTTAACCTAGTTATGCAGGTGTGGAGAGTGCAAGTAGAAGAGGAATATAAGGATGTTAAATGATGGTTCCTTGAGAAAGGAAACTTCAGTGGTTATATGAACTGGACTGATCATTGATTCCTAGTCTTCTGGCTGTAATCAGCCTTTAAAAACAAGGAGACGGAGGGCATGTGTGAAGAAGTTCCATAGAGCTTCCTGTATGTATTTTTGGATTGGAATAAATGAGTGCTGTGCCAAGTTACAGTTACTTGCCCTAAGAAATGTTACGCATATGCTCAAAGTCTTATGTAGAGTTTCTTTTCCTGGTTATCTTTTTACGATGACCAGTATTAAGTTTCTGATAATTTCTTGCACGATTATCTCCAAATGGTATTCCTATGACTGTGTGTTTGTTGTTAGTATGTTTGCAGTCAGTCCAGTGTCTGTTCTTCTATTCCCAGCTAATGCTAATTCATCAGACTGACCTGGTCACTAGGTAGAATGTAGAATCTGAGAATTCAGAGTTCACAAAATAATCCAGATGACTGTGATCTGACCGTAGGTAGTTTTAGGTGTAAATATACAGTTCAAAGCCTATGTACAATAGTTCTATAACTGTATTTCTGGAGAATAAAAAAAAAAAGCACGTAGTTTTCTGTGGAGCTGATCATTCGCTTTATGTAAAGTTTATCACTTGATAAAGATGGGTAAAGGGAGTAAGCTATTAATTTTTAGAGTAAGAAAGTCAGGAATGGTCTGGATTGATTAGTTATATTTTCTCATAACTGGCTTTTTTGCATAGGTTTGGAAAAGCAGGAAGGTATTTGACACAGGAGGAAGTGCAAAAGAAAATGAGAACAGGGCAGGGATCTACTTGTTTTTACTGTGAGACAGTTGCAAGCAATTTAAAAATTTGTATTCGATGTGAGATATTGAGAGATATTCTTTTAGTTGAATACACTGAAAACACTGAAAGACATAACCAGTAAGCATAATTTTCTCTTAGAGGCAGGACTACAAATGCTTAGTGTTTGTATATTGTAGCAGCTATAGTCAGGCAATTAAACTTCGGTTTTGCAGATAATCTCTTCTAGGTAAGCTGAAATATTATTATTAAAACTGGAAGTGTCATAAAAGCTAAGACATTCACTTCTGCTTGAGGAAGGTAATTACAAATCCATAAAAATACACATCCAAAAATAACTTTAATACTTTTTTAAAAAATGGTGGAATGCATTGAGCATAGTATATTTTGTTAAACTGAATTTGTGAGCTTTCCTTTTAGAAGAAAGTGCATAAAGCTAAACAAAAATCCCACTATGGCTGGCACAAAGAACCGACTCAGTAGAAATGACTCAGAAAAATGAGTGGAAGTAAAATATTCAAGATGAATGAAACTGTGTATAAAAAACCAAAGTCAAGTACCTGGAGTTGCAGAGTTGCAAACCAGGAGTGTTCCGGCAACAGTTAGTTGCATGGTTACAGCTGATGGTAATAATGGAAAACAGAGGGATTCTGAAGACTCTCTTACGATTTTGCATTGGTGGAGGCAGAAGGTGCTATGGGAGAGGGAGAGATTGAGGTAGGTTATGAGTAAAAGAGTTAAGAGTAGGCAACATTCAAGCTCTGTTTGTAGGAAAATTGCATTGAAAGGCACATGAAGTTGATGTGTGGACACGAGATGGTAGACTGAAGAACGCTGTGAATCGTAAATGCCAGACAACATCCCTTTTCCCATTTTTCACTGTCTGATGCAATCCTGGTAACAGGCAGAATTTAGTTTTCCCTTTCTTTGTTGCTTGTGTGATTTGGAGACTGTCCAGTTGAGGCTTGAAATACCTCTTAATTCTGTTTTCATTACCATGGTGATGACAGAAAAACTACAAAGCCTACCTGAATGAATGGATGAGTCAGTCAGAAATAGATGGCAGAATGGGATGTTAAAAGAGGCCTTGAGATCACCTGCTGATGAGCAATTGAGAGCTCACGCAACTCACAGCTTCTGGTAAACTCCTGTTGCTACCAGACTTCTGTTGTCTCCATTACTTGTGAAAGCAAATTGAAACTTTAGCTTCTGTGCTTATTGAGAAGATGAGTTTTCCATTAATTTTTACGGGATGGAGACCAACAGAGAAAGAATCCTCTTTGTGTTTTGCTGGGCTACATGTTCTGATTCTTGTTACCTACAAATTGCTTCAACGTACTGCTCATTGCTACCATTACTGATGTGGACATGACAGTATACATAGAAGTTTGTTCTTTGAAGATAGCTGAATTCTTAGTGAATCTAGTGAGACTGTCATTATCCTTCATCTTTGGCTTGGAAAAGCATGGAGCAACAACTTAGACCTATCATTGTAACAACTGTTATTCAGTTTCTGTTGGAAAACTCTTTTCTCCATAGGGCTGAACAAAGGTTATGTATCACTAAAATAGAGAACGCCTTACTGACAGACACAAAGGGGCAGGATATCTTTTGGAAAGTCAGTGATTTTAATTGCTACAGTTAGTGCCACCAGTTTGGACCTTCTGATTTGGACAGTAAGGCCCACTTGAGCTGACACTCAAATTAATAGGCCTTTATTTGATTTTTATTACAGGTGTGCCCCATAACTTTAGGCTTGAGTACTCAGTTACTGGTAATGTCATTTCTATGACATAACCACAGCTGCATTAGATGGTGGAGTGAACACAGTGAAGCATCAGTATAAGCTACAAAAGAATCAGTCCAAGGTCTCCTGTGTTTCATTGGGCTTTAAAATAGAACAAACATGTAACAACAGGACTTAAATGCATAGGTTGGGTTTGTTGTTTTTTTTTTTTTCATTTTCCCATGTATTTGAGGCATTTCTTGCCTGCCCTTGAAGTGCAATTGGTGGTTTCTAGCAAGCAAATTCATGTCTCATGTGAAAACAGGGTCATCTTCTAAGAAAGTGTTCTGTACTAGCAAGCCCTCTGGCACTGTGATAAGGTAGTGTAATGCAAAGCAGCCAAGGAGTTATTCTGAGTTACATGCTGGAGGGAGCAATTTGGAGTGAACTGGGTCCCCCAGCAGCTCCTTACTGACATATGTTACCTTTCTGTCCTGCAGGCCCTGCACTAAAGAGACTTTTCTGTTAGAACAAAGTATCTGTCATTGATTTTGGGAAAAGTTTCTTTCACTGTTGGCAGCTGCTGAGTGTAAAACATATAATCTGCATGTCACTTTGAACAATTGGCATAAATATTATAACTGTGTTGATAGCATGGGAGTTCCTTCCTATACAGTGAAAGAAGGAAGCTTTCTTCTCACACAGCCATGAAAAGTTAAGGTATACTCATCTGTCATCTTGATTCCCATGAAATTCCTCATTTCTTGTAAATGCAGCTTCTCACTGGATATATATTTGTGTTTTGGTGCTAAAGTATTCTCAAGAGACTGGAGAAAGAAACACCATCTTATAAGGGGATGACTTGTGAAACATCTGAGAAGCTGGGAATGCTTCTCAGGGCTCCAGCATTGAAGGCTTTTGAGCTATTGACTTAAACTTTTTCTCCTCCTTTCATGTATTGTTCTGGTTTGAGCTTAAGCAAAACCAATTTTCTAACTTTTCAGCTAAGCCTCTTCAAAGTAACTTCATTTTCTGAAAGTTAGGAACATGTTTTTGAGACAGTGTCTGTCTTCAGAAGTGATAATGCTTAATATTTTTAGTTACCGCCATTGCCATGGGGCACTGTTATACAGAAACGCCATTGTCTGAACTTATTCCTATAGAAACCAAAGCCAACATTGAGCTGATGGAATGCCATAACTGAATAGGATGAGAAAGGATCGCACCTGCAGGGAGGAGCAAGCAGGACAGGTGACACAAAATCAACCAACAGAGTATTCCATTCCATATACATCATGCTCAATATAACACTGATCGGTCACAAAGGTCAAGCTCTCTTCTTCAGTGGCCAATATTCAATGAGGACCTAGTCTTTCCTTTTGTCCCTGCTCCTGATCCATGCATTCCTGAATTCAGGTCCCATCTGTTACTGAATCCAGCCTTTCCCAATGCATGCTGTGCAGCATCAGTGGTGCTGTATAGTCATTGAGAAGGAGTCCAGTTTTGTGTATGTGTGTGTCTGTAATTGTTTTAACATTACTGTTTTCCTTTTTATTATTGTTTAATTAAAGCTGGTTTAGATTTAGTTTGCAACCCACAAGTCCCTCTCTCACATTTCCTTTTCCCCTTCCCTGGGTGGTGGGCGATTTGAATCGCAACTGCCTTCGTTAAGCTGCCAACCAAGCTGGAGGGGTCTAAACCATGACATTTATATGGATGAAGGAGGAGGAGCTTCAGTAACTGATTCTGGATACACGAGGGGTTTTTTTTAATTGAAATGTGTGGGCTTCAAAACATGGAATGTTTTCTAGGGTTATGCAGTTCTAGAAAGTGGTATCACCTAAGTTTCAGATTGCTGTTGTCAGGTGCCAGGGAATCATGGAAGTAGAGGACTTTCCTTGATACTCCAGGAAAGCATAAGAAAAAATATCTGATATCAGAAAGGTGATGGTAGAATTGAAGAGGTAAAGGTATCCTATCTGTGGCTCCAACAACCTAGAGAATTGCTGCATTAATTAGTATAGGAATAAATTTTAGATCATTCTTTTACTTTTTCTTCCTTAATTCTGAGTAGCGGCTGAGGATGGGTCAAATCTTTTCCATATCATATCTTTCCTCTCCAAATTGTATTCTTCAAGTAATTTTTCTTTTCTGATCTCTTCTAGGGTCTAGTGGTCTACTCCGCACCTTTGGCAAGTGACAGATCACCCTTTCCCTCCTACTTTCTTCCTGCAAGGAATATACAGTGTTTGCCAAAAGGCACTTAAGTGTGTTAAGCTTGAAGTGTGGCCCAGAAGTCACTGTTAAATGTATAGATGTGAGGGTTTTCATAATGTAAATGCTGATGTGATTTGCAAAAAGTTGGAGTGCTTTTATTGGGTGTTTATAGATTTAAAGGCAGCAAATCACACAGAGTTAATTTCAAACCTGAGATCCCAGTGATGGCACAGAGAGGATGTTATGTAAGGAGATCAGTTGATCAGAAAGAATGGGAGAAATGTCTGTTTCCCATTTTCCAAATCTATTTCTGATGGGAAACAAAAGGAAATTTTGCAAACTGAGTAGCTGAAATTGAAAGGCTAGGAAAAAAGTATCCAGTTAAGAGAAAAAGAACCTCATTTTGAGATGAAGAGCTTAAAGTAAGGTTACCATCTTCAGCAAAGGAAGGAATTCACTGCCATCTTAAATGGATGACTCAAAAAAAAAAAAAAGCAGGATATTAGGCCTCTGTTGAGCTACCTCAGAGTAATAATAATGCAGTTAATAGAAGAAACATGTTCATTAAGAGCTGTGTGGTCACAGCACTGAAACTTAAGTATACTTTTACTAAAATTTGATAGCTGAGATAGTTCCAATTAAGGCCTGAGTATTAAGGTTTGTAGAGACCTCTAAGGTCATCAAGTCCAACCATCAGTCCAGACACCATCGTGCCTAATAAAACATGTCCCAAAGTGCCATGTCTACATGTTTTTTTTGTACATCTCCAGGGATAATGACTCCACTACTTTCCTGGACAGCCTGTTCCAATGCTTCACCCCTCTTTCAGTAAAGAATTTCTTTCTAATATCCAATCCTGTTGTCCTTATCATTAGTCACTTGGGAGAAGAGACCAACACAGACCTCACTACTGCCTCCTTTCAGGTTGTCGTGGAGAGTGATAAGGTCTCCCTTGAGCCTTCTTTTCTCCAGATTAAACAATCTGCTGCTCCTCGTAAGCTTCATTGCCCTTCTCTGAGCGTGCTTAGCAACTCAGTCTCCTTGTGCTAGGGGAGCAAGATGCAAATACCAGAACTATGGTATTAAGAGAATGGAAGCTAAATGTACTGTAAACTGTGTGTACATGCTGAGGTAGTCAGGTTACGCAGATACACCAAGGAAAATTGAATTTTATATTATTTATGACAGAAAAAAAGTACATTTAGGGACTGGTTGAGAATAACCACCAGAATCAAATTCTGTGGTGATTCTTTGTTTAAAGCCCTCAGGCAAACACAGACTAGGTTATATAACAGTGAGTTGCAATCTGAGCTTTAAAATGGTGATGTTTGTGGGAACTGCTCCTGTCAAACAAAATACACAAAAAAGTGGACCAGGCTAGATTAAATGGAAGAAGCAGAAGAAATCTGTAAAGCATATTGAAGTAAGTCAGTGCTGTGTCATACCTGAATTGTAACAGTGGTCATGTCTGGTATGACGTGATCTCTGGCTGACAATAGTAGATAATTGTAGGAGTGAAGGGCAGGAGGGAAGTCTTTACTGATCAGCTTATCCATCGTGAGGCTCTTGAGAAGGATCAGCTATGCCCACATCTTTCCTAGCAGATATTTAACTAATTTTCAAGTCTTCAGTGTGAAAGCTCTCAGTGTGAGGATATGGTTGATTCTAGTGGTTCATTATGCTCTCTGTCCTTGTGAAGTTTCAACTCTGTCTGTCTTCCTGTCATTCAGAAGCCTACGTTTCTTGTTTGCCTGTGAATATAAAGAGTAGCAACATCAGAAGAGTTGTAGTGTTCCACTCTTTCTGCCACCCACTTTTCTGTTTTTCCATCCAAGTCCAGTCCTTCCCCTTGTTTCACATAGGTCAGGGTTTCACTGATCAGTCTTGCTGTTTGATACTGGTCTCTGTAATTGATCCTCATCATCTTGAGCAAGGACCTGCTGGAATGTACCAGCTGACCACAGTATAAGCTGTCTTCAGGACAGCATTCCTCTTTAAATAGCCCGTTATGGTGTAGTGTCTGTCCAGCAGCCATATGAAATTGCTGAAATTGCTCAGCTTGTGATCTGCTGCGCTTCACAGATTGATTCTGCCATTGTTCTCCAGCTTGCATTTGTCCAGTAGGTTATTATTGATTAGGTGAAGTACTTTGCATAAATCTTTGCTTAGTCTTGCCCTGTTTTTCCAGACATCATTTTGCACATTCTGTTTGGTTTTAATCCTCTACTTGCTACTCAATAAGCTTGCAGATCCTCTCTGCTTCTTCACGTGTGTTGTGTTTAATATAATCTTTTCTATTAATGTCACTAGTTGAAATATTGACCAAAACGGTTTTTAGAGGAGCACTGGCAGGTACTTTTTTGCTGCTGTGCTGTAATAAATAGTATCAATTTACTGATGTAGTTTCGACTTGCTATTCCATAGATTAATTTTGTGTCCTGCTTCAGGAATTTGAAGGGAGGTGTTGCAAAAATGGTGCTTGAAGATGGATACAGTTTTTAATTAATGAAGTATTACCTGAAAATAAATATAAAAATTCCAGGTATTGGATTGGACTGGATCATAAGTCACTGATATTATAAACCTCAAGGTGTTCTTAAATGTTTTTATAATCCCAGTTTTAAGCAAGACTAAGTCTAACCAGTTTTAAAAGTGGTTTTGTTACTTGTCCTCAGTCTGGAAAGGTTTGGGGTTTTTTTGGCACTATCTTCCAACTTACAGGCTGACTTTAATCATGACCAGTAAGTATATATATCTGTCTGTTCTTTTGTTTAAGTGAGTTGTCTATTTCTCCAGCACATTTGCAGGGGAATCAGCCTTCATTTTTGCTTCTGTAGCTTCTGGTTTCCTATTTGTAGCTAAGACTTCCCACTCCCGTGGTTATCCCAATTGCTGTGTTTTCATTGATGTCTGTTGCCTTGACCAGAAAAGATGGCCAGCTTACACACAACTTCCCCACTACTTTTTACAAAGTCATAAATAATTCCCTAGACTTTGTCAGGCCAGGTATTTCTAGTAGTATATCTGCATGTTTTGCATCTGTGTTCTGTGATTGACTAGTATATCTTTCTCTTCCTTTCCAAATGATAAATTGTCAAATCACAAAGAGGGGAGATACATATGTCAGTCTTAGATTTGAATAAACTATGTGGTTGCTAGTGAGGAACTGTGGGTCTCTGTCACCTGCCAAACACAGGGAAAAATATGATCAAATGGAATCCTGCTTGCCAGAGACACATAGCATAAGACAGTAAGTGATTATTTGGCAGCATGCTGGACCAGTCTGTTTGATACTTGCAGAATGAAAACCTCTTTGGAATGAAACATTGGCAAGTTAAGAAGAGTATCAGAGCTTAACCATGAAATTCTGCCAGAATAGCTTGTGGAAATTCTTGTGGATTATATGATGGTGTATGTTGGAGTTGAGATTGTAAAAGGCATGTTAGCCAGACATGATTATGGATTTTACAGTTCTAAACAAATAAGGAAAGAATTCTGAGCACAGACTCTTCAATAGAGAACAAATCTGCTCCTAGAAAGACAACATGCTCCTAAATGGGGGGTAGCCATCAACAAAGGGCCATTTTTAGTCAAGTTACATTTCTCCTCCCCCTCCCCCAATTTTTTCCCTTTTTAGAGATGTTTATGTGCCAGCAGGGAACAGGCCTCCTTTATGTTGGTTTTCCAGGGCCAAACTGAAATTATAGAAATAGTACAAATCACCATTAAAACTTATATAACATTCTTTTATTATTTTTTGTTCAAACTGGAATAAAACCACCAGATTTTGTACAAGAGTGCTTACTGGGCAGTGAAGGTACTACTAGGTAGTGCTCTGTGGCTAAAATTCAAGCCTAGATTGGATAATGTTCTCCTTTTTAAAATATTTAGCTTAATCGGTGATAAGCATGTAGCCTGCCCTCTGGATAAATCTGGAGAACATTTATTGGTTTTTATTGAGCTTTTCTTTGTAGAACATACTAACATAGTAACCTAATGTCTTAAAAACAAATAGGAATGAAAATGTGCACTGTGTCCGACCTCTGAGTTGGTAGTGTGCTGTCTGTAAGGTAGAGGAGTAGTTACCATAATATTTTTGTTCATGTAAACAGCCTTTATAGATAGACCCATGAGGATGCAAGGGCATTCTGGATCAGTTACAAGATCTGTCTGGCCTATCTGCCTATGGCACTGGTGTTAAGTTACTCTCTATTGGAGGGAATGAACAAAACAAGCATCCAGTGCTTTTCCCTAACACTCCCTTCATCTTTTTTCAGCTTTGGAGACTGCCTGAACTGGATGTGGTTTCTGTATACTTAGAAACTCTTGGTTTGTTGTTTTTTTTATTGTCCAGACATTTGTCCAGTCTTTCAAAAAGAAGCAAACTTTCAGCATCCACAGTATGCTTTGGCAAGGATTTAAAATGTTTGCTACATCACTGCATTGAGAACCACTTTTTGTTTGTTTATTACTTATTAGCTTCACTTGATGGCTACTGAAAGAGGTGTTGAAAATCAGTCTCTGCCCATTCTTCTTATTCCATACATGATTTTTTAGATTTCTAATATTTTCATCTAAATTGTGTTGTATCTAAACTGAAAAGTTTTAGCTTAGCTATTTCCCATACAAAGAGCGTACTATATCTCTCTCCATTCTTCTTGCACCTGGAAGCTTCTCCAGCTCTACTATGTCTTCTTGAATACAAGGTATTAGAACTGCACATAGTACTTACAATTTGTCAAAACTCTGGATTATGCTTACAGTGCTGTGTTCTCTGATTTATTCTCCATACTTTATTGGAAATGTCTAGGATGTCCTTTGCTGTTGGGCTTGTACCAAGATAAGTTTCTGTGGATTAGTTTGCCAACTCTGAGGTCATCACTTCTCAGTGGTACTGGGCAGCTCAAAACATTTTAGTGTGAGATTAGGTTTGTACATCAATTTATCTGTGTTTGTCTGTGCTGGATTTAATTGGCCATTTTATTGCCATCACTTAGTTTTGCAAGGTCAGCCACAGTCTCTACCTCTGATTGTTAGCAATAGCTGACATCTACATCTCATGGCTCGCTCCCTTTTCCATGTAAATTTTTTAATGAAATAGTCTATGTCCCAGAAGAGGTTCTAACACAGATCCCAGCACAACTCCAGCAGGGACCTCCACCTGTTGTGACAAGCTAATTGCTTTTTAATAAATAACTAATTATTCCTAAGCTTTATTTTCTGTATTTTAACTGACTGCTTGCTTCCGCAAAGACCTTAGGCCATAGCTTCTTAAATTCTTAAAACCTGTTAGTGAAGGACATCGTAAAAAGCCTACTGGAAATTTGACCAAACTGTCTACTCATCTTTGATTACATACTTGACTGCTTCAAAGAACACTAATCATTTTGTAAGGCAGAATTTTCCTCTGTTTAACTATTTTCAAATTGGTTGTTTTTATTAAAGTGTCCGTTAATCCTCTTATTTCTTAGTTTCTAATTATTTGTCTACCAGTGACTTGCAAATCCAAAATTGACATCACATTTTTCACCCAGGTGTCCTGAAATATGAAAACTACTTTTTAATCAAGAGATTTCATGCCACTGTTCTTATTGCTTTATGTTAATTTGAGTGGTTTTATTCAGCTGTTTCATCCATATTCCTTCCACACTTACCTGTAATCTCATTGATAGCGATAGGATGACTTGAGTACCAAATATTCGTAGGAGTAACAGTTTCTGGAAAGGATCTTATAGTTTCCTAAGTTTAATAGTGAGAAAACTAAAGAAGTCTGTCTTTGACAGGATCTAAACATACACATAAAGAAAAAGTAAGTAAATAAGCAAACAAGATTAAAAAAATAATCCTCCAAATGTGACAGCATTATGTAGCTTTCAAGCATGGTAAGAATGGAAACGTCAGCATCATCATAACTAATGTTTAGCGAGGATTTTAAAAAACCATCACAGCATACCAAGGGAGTGGAAGTTATAGCATAGTCATGTAATATTCTACTTAAAGTAGCTATTTGTAATCATAACAACAACAAAATGTGAGGTATTAATTCAGATATGTGCAGATCTCTCCTGTTGTACCAGCTACCATAGTGCCAGAAGAGTGATCAATATTCATTTCAGCTTTCACTGGAACCAGTGGGACTTTCCACTCTATTTAATGAGAGCTGCAATAAGCACTTAATGAAGAAATTTATTAATTTATTTTTTAATCCAGACCTCAGCGAGACCTACATTTCAGATTAAGTTACCATCCTAATGTCTAGGTTCATATTCCAGATAAAAATCAAGCAGAACTGATAACCAATTCATGATGAAATACCTGAATTCACTGCCACCAGTGAAAAACAGGTCACAACTTTTATGCACTGTCCATCTCACACATTTGAAGAGTATTCCTTGGTGGCAGAATCTTAGAACCTGAAGGCTGAGCGAATACTTAGCTGTGTATCTGAAAGTAAATTTTCTTTGATAAAGAAGTAATGTTTCTCCTGTTTATTTGTTTAATATATTGGTGTTAAATATATAACAGCAAAACCTTGAAATGGGGAAAAGCTGATCACCTAAAGTAGTAGCAATTAATTGGATAAAATCATATATTCTTTATAAATACATTTCCATTTTGCAGCATTGTTTCCCTCACTTTTACTTGCAGAAATAAGGTGGTGACTCATTGGCCCCTTCACAAAAAGGGACATGAACTACCAGTTTACATTGCACTGCTTTCTGTATTGAAAAGAAATGATAGACAAGATTAATGAGAATAAAGGCAGTAACTGATCTGCTTTTGAGAATTTTAGTGAAATGTGTAATGTTGCCCTGGAACTACAAGCCCATGGTCACAGGTTGCTGAGCAGCGTTGCATTGGTTTTTTTGATAGAGACATGAACTTGTTAGTTGATGTGATGCCTTCTTAGGTGAAGCTAACAGTGACATTGGGTTTGCAATTATTAATACCTGTCATTGTACTTGAATGGTAACATTACACATGAAAGATGTGGTAATAGCTTCCATCACCCACCAACTCTTAGGCTAATATCTATTGGAAGTCCAAACCTGCACATTGTACAAAAACCTTCCATGCCCAACTCCCCAGTAATTAAGGACCCTGTATTCATTAATTTTTAGTTACCTCTAAAAACATTGCTGTAATAGTCACAAACTGTTTAGTGGTCCTGGAGAGGAAGTGGATGAAACACTTCCTTACTGACATTACAAGAAAGATTTCAAGTACTGTAGTCAGTCTTCTTTCAATTAATTGTTTGAACAATCCACCATAGTGTCCAGGTATCTTCCCTTTCTCAGATTTTATTGATTCTTAACTTCACTGCGGGCATATTTATATGCACTTATCTCTATGGAAGTGGTATCACATAATAAGTGGGTACCAATACACAGCACAGTTCAGATTCAAGGAGGGCTGCCAATCCTTTTCCTCCTGTAAAGATTGATGCATCTTCTTGTTCTCAGAGCTGCAACAGAGAAAGGTGGGGCCAGACTAAAGCTCTGCTTCTGACATAACTTTTGTAAGGAATGTGTATCTACTGTGATCTCGTGTGACCTGTGGCATATAAGACACAATTTTCTTCACTACTCGTGCATGCAAGACTCAAACATCATTTTCACCTGACCTTTCTTAAGGCAGCTTTTTTTGTCTTTATTTACCTGATGTGTGTCTTCACGATTTCCCTTTTTGTGATTTACCTTGAGTATTATTCTTTTTTTGGTGCACTAATTAAATGCAATCAAAGTGTATTTTTATTTTCAGGAAACTCAGCTATCCTCTCTCTCCTTTCACAATTCAGTAAGGCAGAAGGATTTTCATTGCAACACCCACACATTTTTCTATGAATATATAATCCAAAAAGTATTCCACAATCCTCTTCGGAAGGATTGTTCATCCTGTAAAGTAGGGTGGATTAAATTAATAAAACTTAGTGTGATTCGGCATGTAATAGATCAAAGCTATGATACAGTTCTAATTTCTGTGTTTCTAATATCTGAACTTATTTTATAAATTCGTATTACTTCCTGAGACCTGTGATCTCCTCTATGACATAATGCTTTCCCATTCCTACAAAGATAGTTGCATAAAACATGTATTTTGTTTCTGATAGAGCAAAATATTTTGTTTTGCTATTTGGTTGTTAGTTTTTTTTCCCACATGTTATATAAGTTTACCAAGTTCTAGAATCTCAAAAACCAGAATTTCACTTGTGAATGTTTGTTTTAAAATACAGCTTTACAAAGTAACTTGTATTTCAATTTAATTCAATTTACCTGAACTTTATAAAAATTACAAACCAGTTATCAGTCTCAGAGAAAACTTGAATTGTTTTATATTGTTAAGTAGATTTTATAATATATTTGGAATAGAGCATATCTCTAAGTGGAGAAATAGAATTTTGGCATTCTAAAAATATTTTAGAAGAATTCACTGGAAATTTAGAAGTACATTTAAATTTAGATTTTAATTTTAATTAAATTTTAATTACAGTTTAGAATTGAGACTCTAAATAGGTTTAGATTATAATCTGGAACACAGTAGGAAGCCTTGAAAAGAAAACCTGTTAAAAAAAGTATTTTTAGAGAGGTTATCCAAAATGAAATCTACCAACTCATGTAAAAAGTTTCCACTTCAAATTGACATATTATTTTTATGTTCTTTTTAATTTGTATTTTTACTTAGTTTAGCAACCACAGTATTTTCTTTTTAATGCTTCTTAACAAATACATAAAAATTGAAATTCATATTAAAATTTACAAACCATCTTTGGAAAAATCCGAGCCTTGATACTGAATTAGAATGATGTGAAGAACTATAATTTACATCAGGGTATTGTTAATATTTTATCCAAGTACCAAAGGCACACGAAAAGTTAAAAGAGTAGACAGATTATGTTTATTTTTCCAGTGAAAGAATTAATATGCTACTTTAAACCAAAATGCAGTAGGATGTAAGCAACTGAACTGACATTATCTGAAAGAATATAATGCAGAGCTACTTTATTTTAATGGCTCTGTTCCTCTTTTTTTGTCATCAACTGTTCAAAAAGTTGAACTGTACCTTCCTAGCTCAAAGTGAATGCCCAGACAAAATTTCTCCTTTCAAACAGCTGAAACACAAAGGAAAAATACAAAAACAGTCCAGAGTGGCTCATGTTAATTCAGTAAGGTGATAGTGTTTCTCCCCATTTCAACAGAAGGGAGAAGGAATGTCAAGGGTAAAGTGGCAGAGCATTAGCATTTTACTACCACATGAACAGATACAACCCAATTTAGTTCTATGGGAATTTTAATGTTTCTGCTCTAATATATCTTAATCTCCTCTCCCACTCCCTATCCACCTCCTCCTCCCCAACCCCATCCTAACTCCAAGAAAAGGCTTCTTAACTGCTGGGATTTTAGTGTTTGGGCTGTCTATAAATGTTTCATAGACTGATCTTTATGAGAAACCCAAGTTGTCCAAAATGGAGAGTGGCCCAGTCTTTAACTGCACTGCAGTGTGCTGTATTTGGGCAAACTTTACTGTAATTTCTTGTGAATGACATGTAGTAGGTGAAATTCCCAATTCTGATGACACCACACCCCTCCAATAATAAAGCTTTTGTTTAGAGGCTACATTTTCGGGGAGAAGGAGCCCCCATCACAGTCTGTTGGTCAGATCGGGAACCAGCTGTCCTCAAGATGAGATAGAATAACATAATCACAGAACCACTAGGTTGG
>WAAB01013174.1:0-18196 GCA_013389865.1 Piaya cayana
ATTCTATGATTCTATGGTTCTCTAGTAATCTGTTCTGCTCCACCATTGGTGCTACTCCGAACACTGCAGACAACTATAGCATACAGAGAAGGTTCATAACCAAATGCATACTGGGAAAAAAAGTTTTTTGATTCTGTCAGCTACCTACAGTTCAAGCACACCTATCCATTAACAAAATGATACATCAACAGGGAAGTAGTTCAAAGCTTTACTTCTCAACACACTTCTTACAAGACTACAGATCACAAGGCAACCAGAACCTGATCACCAGCAGAGTAAGTTTAAAACTACAGAGACAAACAGTGGAAAGAATAAATTGCCCAGCTAATTCATCCTTCAGAAACTATTTCAGCCAAGGACTGGACTGGTGCTCTTATTCATGACACCAGTTTTGCTCATACAGCATCTATGACTCATAGCTGGCAGTTGCTTATGAATTCCAATCGGATATCCACAAGGTTAATGTGGAAAATGAGCTCAAATCTGTTTGATGGCATATATAAAATTAGCAGGTCCAGATTGGAAGCAATGACTTTAGCTGTACTATAAAACTATTTTACAACATGAGACGACTTTTATTCTTTTACAGCAAACATATTCTTTTCCAGAAACATGTGGCTGCTCAGTACTCAGCTACATACAGCACAGTGGAGTCACCAATTGCTAAATCACAGTAGATGGCATGAGTGGAAGTATCACCTGTAAGTTATGCTCTTTACGCATTAGTCATGCCTATGTACTTTACACTCCCAAAGCCTCAGCAGCATCAGGTATCACACTACAGGAATGTTATGGGTCATCTAGAGAGATTTCAAAAGAGTATAAAAGAATCACAAAAGATGTTTAAAAGTTTTAAATTGCAGTGGGGAAGTTTCGGTCCAGGATAACTTAGTTCTAATAGGGAGATCAGTTGAATATTGGAAAAGTCAAAGAACCTTCACGTCTGGGAGACTTCCAAGGCCCTCTTTCACAAGTGTTGAAGTTTAAGACTATTAGAGTTGCATTGATTTCACACTGATTCAAATGGAATAGAAAAACTGTAGCCAACCAAATGCAGAGTAGCTGAACCACATGGCAGGGAATAAATTCTATTTTTCCCATTATCCATTGGAAGTGCTGAACCATGTAATTTCTTGGAGCACTGCATGCACCGCTAGTGCTGTCCTACAGCTTTGCCCCCAGTGCAAGGACCAACTGTTCTCCAATAAGTGCTCCAAATGACACTGTTTTCACTCCCCATGAGCACCCCTTAACAAACTGGAAAAATTCCAAATATAAGTTCCACTATGTGCAAAAATCATGGATATAGTTTATTCAGGATTCCAGAAGGTCACATGCACACCTACATTCCTGAGCATTCTTAAAAATCCCAGGCAAAAACTTTACAGTAGTACCAAAAGATACAATTTATGTCATTAAGTTCAAGCTTCCTAATTGGGATGAAGACCTCACTATTAAAGGCTGAAGAGCACAGGTCAGTGAATTTAGAAATTCAGAACTGAATCACAAACCAAATTAAAATAAAATACCTGGATAGAGACAGAGTCAAGATAAAAATAAGAATAAGGCCATCTAGATCAGCTAATCGCAATCAACTGCATGTCTTATCTTCCACAAGAAGCATGAATAAATAAATACCATTAGCAGCTCTAGCCTGCTGCTAAACCTAGCCATCATTAGCAAGATGATTGCTTCCAGACACTAAACAGGAGTCACTTTTAAGGATGTCTTAAAGGAGGGGAGATTATGTCAGCTGAGCAATTGTGCATAAAGGACACTGTGCCACAGGCAGTGAAGACACAGTAAGCAAAGCTGGGGTGCGAGAGCTGTTTAGAAAGATCAGTGAGAAAAAGGTTTCTGTGATTAACAAGGGGTAGGGCTAAGGGGGGAGAAAACAGGGCTATGAATTTAACAATGCAGACAGATACTTGAAATTAGGCTTGCAGCTGAAAGACAGAAGCTACCTGGATTTGCCTAATTATATTCCCCAATGAGAAACACTGGGCATTTTAAAGAATTTCCCAATGTTACAACCTCCTCACCACCTTAAGAAGTCTTAAAAAAGGCAAAACAAAAAATCTAAAATCAGTGATAGGCACATTAGAAGAGCTAGTAGAGAGTTGTCTACTTCAGGGGTGTTTTCTTTGGGTACTTTCTTTTTTAAAAAATCTAAAAAACTCTATCAACAAATGTATAGATGAAGAACAGCTTCAAAAAATTGCACATAAAGGTGATATGGGTGAAAAATTGCTTTTTACTCATGCCTGCAATCTTTCAACTACATTTAATGACTTCTTGTTTTTAAGTGTCAGAATGTGAATAACAGCTAGAAGCAGCAGACAAACGTCAGTCACTCCTGTAATACAAACTATAAAACATTTCCATCAGTACCCAACCCAGTATATGCACAGAAATCAGAAAAACTGTAATGCTGAGTTTTGCTGTAATCAGCAGGTGCCAAGGACACTTGAGATAGACATAAGAGGGAAAAGTTACCTGGAATCACAGAATCACAGCATCACTAGGTTGGAAAAGACCCACTGGATCACTGAGTCCTACCATTCCTATCAGTCACTAAACCATGCCCCTCAGCACCTCATCCATCTGTCTTTTAAACACCTCCAGGAATGGTGACTCAACCACCTCCCTGGGCAGCCTGTTCCAGTGCCCAATGACCCTTTCTGTGAAAAATCTTTTCCTAATGTTCAGCCTGAAACTCCCCTGGTGGAGCTTGAGGCCATTCCCTCTTGTCCTGTCTCCTGTCACTTGGGAGAAGAGGCCAGCTCCCTCCTCTCTACAACCTCCGTTCAGGTAGTTGTAGAGAGACCAACAAGGTCCCCCCTCAGCCTTGAATCTTTCAAGACAAACTATTACATGAGTCCAGTGAGGTCTGCTTCTGACTGCCTCTCTTGCTTTGATAGTGCCTTTATTTCTTCTTCATTTTAAAATTACTTACTGTACTATATACTATTTACTGCAAGTGCAGCAGAACCTTGAGTTTCAGACTTAGTGTGTTAAGACATACTACACACCTTTATCAGATGCTGTAAAATATACATGGAAAACAAACAGTATTTCAACAGGCATAGAATAGTCAGTTGGGTCACTGGGTTAAGTCCACTAGAATAACTTCCGTTGTGCTAAAGTTTCTGGAATGCATATAACTGCCTACTGCCTTCTTAACTAGTTAATCTGTTAACCGGATAAACTATTCTCACCTGGGAGAGTTTGTGAATCACTAAATTAAAACCACCTTCAGCAGAAACACCACTCCTACTCTTACTCCTCACCCCAACCAAATACCCGGAAAGGCAAAAGAAATTCAAGATAGGGTGACCAGTGTGAATTTTGATCTTTTATCTCACAGAAGCACTATGCTTATGTATTTGATGAATTAAAGGAAGCTTACCGTTAGGCATTATCATTAAAATCACTTAGCTCAATGATTTTAAGTGTCTTGCCTAGGCATGTATCTGAGACTGCTGGATGGTATCTCTTTGTTTTTAAACCCCTCTTTTTCTTCTTTCTGAAACTCATCTCTGAATGTCGTGCTCACAATCATCTATGTATCCAACCGTGACCATGGATCTTCTGCACTGAGAGGTTGTTCAGCCTCCTTTAACACTGCTGATGGGATGGCATTTAAACAAATAGGAAAAAAGTACCAGTGCACATGAGCAGTCAGAGATTCCAACAATAGAGCAGCCAGCTCACCCGTACAACCTCAGAGAATGTGCCTGCAGACATATTCCTCTTGCTTTTCTCAAGAAGGAAAGCAAATGCCAGATACTGGACAGTCATCAGCCAACAATGATTCTAGTCCCGCCATAAGGACTTTTTATTAACACATTCAAAGAAAAGCAAAGTCTACAATGAGGCTGCTCAAAACACGCTAGAGATTATGACCTGAATCATATAGCCCAGTCCACACTGCCACCAGACAGGAGAAGACAAACACAGCAGAAAAATTGTGGTCCATGTGACTTCACTGCTTCCAATAATTGAAATAGATGGATTAAAGCCAGCTTGTTAAGACTGCCTGCACTACAACCTTACTGCAGATTTCAGCACGTGCAAAACTCAAGAGCAGGAGGAAGAAATCTAAGGACTGAGGACTAGCAAAGCAGGAGAACAGAAAAACCAGAAGAGTTGGAATCATATTGCAGCTGCATACAGTTTCAGAAATAAACATATGAAACATGAACTACATGTAGAAGAAAGAGAATACTAAAGGTCTGCTGTTGATTTGGGTAAAAAAGTCAGAGGTGTGTGAAAAAAATTAAGTAGATTGATGCATCTGGAAAGGCTGGGCAGTGGGAGAAGTACAGAGGCTAGAACCAGGACCAAAGAATGGTGGTAATATACATTACAGTTTGACAGCATCAGAATATAATGGATAAGCTGTGGCAACACAGCAAAGTCAAGTGCAAACCTGAAACAATGCCACAGCTGTTAGTGTGACAAAAAAGAAGTTATTCATCATGATAGAGCCTGGGTTTCATGTTTAAAAAAATAAAGAAAAGATGTGAGAGTTTTTTAAATGTGATTATGTACATCCCCATGCAGTGGTGCTCACTGGGGCCAATGATAAACACAGAAGGGTCAAAAGATTGCAATAAAAAGGACAATAAGGAGAGTGAATGGTAAAATTCCAATGAATTAAAAATTTCTAGTATGTAACTTCCTATTCTGTACACAGCATCCCTAGGCTTCCTTCTGGTGTCAGTCAGTTCCTACATCAAAAATGAACAGACAGATTCCAGGGTTTTGTACTACTGTGATCTTCACAAACAGACTACCACTCTACATATGACTTGAATCAGAAGCACAATTCCTTCCTGTCCTGGTCAAAAATTAAAACAAAACTTGGTCTCATCCTCTCCACACAGAGTTTATATATGTAGATATATACTGCACTGTTCAAGAGTGTGCCCTGAGCCCACTGCCCTCATGATTCATGAAAGAGTATAACAGACGTTGCCCTTGATCTCCTCTCTGTGACTTACACCCTGTATGTCCAGTCTACCATGTAAGGACTCCAAAGCAACAGTAGAAATCACTTTTCAGAAAAGGCCTGTTAGAGCATGGCGGTCCATCACAAGTCCATCTAAATTTGTGGAATTAAGCAATGAAACAACATAGTGTACATTATTACAGGATTAAAAGTAAGAAGTGTCCTTTAACTTCAAAAGACATGCATATGAGCAGCTAGAAGCATCTGACTGAATTGTCAGTCCCACTGCAGTGCCAACAGTGATTATCATTTGCTCCTCCACCATATTACCCTTAACAAGAGCTCATGGGTTCTCATGGCAATGCAGGCCATCATGAAAAGACTGAACCTGACAGAAAGTCCTCTAAACTGGCACAGCGTCAGACAGAGTGTTAGCATTTCACTGAGTTGCTTCAGCAGTCCCAAAAATATACTGCAGCACAAAGCCTTCCATGAGCAGGACTTGGACTAGATGAATTAATCTAAAAGTATTTCATCACCAGTTTCCCTGAATTAATGCCTGATTTGCAGTACAGATCCGAACATTCAAGAAACTAAAAGCCATTTGTAGAGAGCATAGCAACGATGACAGCAGAAGATGTCATTCAGTGGCTTCTTGCTACACAGCAAACTCTAGTTACATTAAGATTTTAATTCTTATCTCATACCTATTGACAGCAAACTACAGCCCAGTAAGAAGGACTTCTGATCAAACACACATGCATCGTCTTAAAGCTGAGAGATGTTACACAAGAACCATCCGTTTCAAAAGGGACAAGACCTGGGCTTCACATATTGACAAGAATCAAAGCCATTTCTCTGCTCCTGTCTCTCATAGACCTAAAAGTGAGTCTATTCTACCTGAAGTTCTCTGAAAAGCTCTTCATTTTTGGTTATACATGCCAGAGGTTTCACTCCTAGCAGAGGCCTTCTAAGCCTGAGTTTAATACAACTTCCTGGTATTCTAAAGGTCTGCAAAATACAAGCATTAGTGGTATCTTGCCTGTGTTTCATATCATTATAAGCACTGGCTACCAAAATTAAGCGAAATCTTAAGAGATATCACAACTACAAAACCCATTCTATCTCATTCCAGTACCTTTATGTATTTGTGCTATTCTACACAACTTCTTTATAGCAGTGACATAGGAGCAGTTTACAGTTTTAGTGGTGGACACCTAAATCTGCTTTGGAAGCAGTCCTTCAAAAAGACTAGAGGACCCAGAGCTTAGATCTGTGAAAGGTCTTCCTCAGTCTCAGTAATGGAAAAGGGTGGCAGATGTAAGGAAGCAACTGCAAAAATCATTCATTTCTTTATAGGCTACATGTATCCATTGATTTTCCTAATTGACAAAGCTCACCCCACTAAAACAAAAAGCCATTAAAGATGGTTTCTGTGTTCTCCCCACACAATTCAGAAGCAGCAAAAAGTAGTTTAAAGGATTTTAACTGGTCTCCAAAGTATTATTCTGAATCATATTTCAGATCTATACATGCCTACTTCAAATTTCTTGCTTTTTTTTTCTTCTGTCTCCTCCTTCCTTTTCCCAAAGCCTCTGGAAATATAAAATTAAGTGTAATAAAATATCCATAACTATTAAATCAAATTAAAAGTTCTTTTTGTCTGGGATTTGGATCTTGATAAACTGGGACCTTTTAAGACCTTCACTTTGATGTTTTCAGAAACATCAAAAGATTAGGCTTGTTATCAACATCATTAGTGTGGCCTGAAGATGTTTAATACTCCAGCACATGCAGAAAATGCAGCACAGAATCCCCCAATGGACTTCGCCTTGTTTTTATTCCTTCTTTTTTAATTTTGTTTTTAAATCTGTTTTGCATTTCTCATTTTGAGCTGCTTGCCTCTCTTCCAAACTGCCCTGTCCTCTCATTAATTTACCAGAAGCACTTTCCAATGCCAACCTACTTCCCCCTTCCTGCAGGGAATTTTATAAATTCATTTCTCACCCACCATGACCTAACATACAACAGTTCTGCAAGTGCTCACTGACAACATGGCACATCTCTTCAGTTATTTTGCTGAAATGAGTCAGAAGAGGTTTGTGGTTTGTTTTATTTCAAGCCTTTGTTGTTCTTTTTTTTAAAATAAAGGTATAATTTTCAGAAAAGACCTAAAGGGGAAATGAGGGAAAAAGTAGAACATGAAACCCTCCAGAGGATGAAACAGCAAACCTATGGTTCTTTATCTACTAATTTTGGGAAATCTGCTTCTCAACCACATTTTAATAGCAATCATTATTTTATACCAAACAGAAAGCTTATACATGAATAGAAGCCCTCAGCTGCTGAACCCAGACACAAACTTGCAAAGACTGTTGTTGTTACAAAATGCAGGGAGTGCTTATAACACCTGACTCTGCACTTTGTCCCAGAGACGGTGTGCTTATTTCACTGTCTATGTACAACACATGGGTCTTTCAACTATAAACTTCCCTAGCAGATTCCACAGAACTAAACAGACCTCCTGCATAACAATATTGTAGCTAGGTTCCTCTCCAGATCACCACCAAGTATCTCCACAGCCCATACAGATGTCATGACAGAGACAGAACTGTTCTTCCTAAGTGAAGCTTCTTGCTTAGGCACTCTCAGGACTTCATACTTCTCCCCAAGTAGGCACCAGCAATCCAACTGGTTTCTTTTTCTCTGAAACTGCCACATTTTGCTGAGCAGGGAGCACCTTATGCACAAAAGCATGAAGAGAGGACCAATGATACCAACTAAACTGTGTGTTCTGATTTAGAATGTTGGCATAAGTCTGAGACTGTAGTTTGATGATAACTAACTTTTGTCCTTCCTATCAACTACAAGAATCAAGCAATATTCTTTGAGGATTGGTAAAGCAGCATTATCAGGCTTCTTTTATTGCAAGCAACATCATTACAAAAATATCACTGCATGAAAGGATCTACAAGTGGCAAAAGCTGCACAGGCTAACTCTGCTTTGCTCTCCTTGGTTAAACACTCTCATGTAATCTTCTGAAAGAACTAATGCCTTCTGTACTCCATTGCCATGAACAATGTATTTCATCTGATTCTTTTCTATAAAGTTATCAACATCTATTTGGTTATAATATGCACATTTGTATAAGGCTATAACTGCTTAAAGGATAAAACAGAACAGGTCATCATCATGCATCAAGCTAGACTTCACAGAGGCACAGGGTTATGATGAATAACCAATTGGATTCAAGCCATAATTTATAGATTTTGTGGTCTACAATATCTCACTGTTCTGTCTAGATCTACTGTTGCTACATTTACATAAAATAATGAAAGTATGACTGTAGCACAATCCGCACCACCATATGCTGGTTACCTCCTAGCCCCAACAGGTATGCTGAGGTTCGCATGGACATACTAGCACTGCATGCTCTTTGCTGTCTACATCAGTACAACTCACTGACAAAAGCAGAACCCTTGAAATATCCAAAAACTAAATGTTTTCTTTTCCATCTTTTGTTATAGAAAACTTGGATTCAAATTTGCCACAGGAAACAATTCAAATGTACCTGGAAGACCTGACCTGCAGCCTGGAAGGTGCATACATATCATGGAATGGTTTTGGTTGGAAGGGATCTTTAAAGGTCATCTAGCCCAACCAAGATCTGTATATATTTTCCGTGTGTCTGTCCATCCATCTGTCCATCCATCTTCCCCAAAGAAGCATTATATACTTCAGTGTGAAAACTAGTTATTCCTACAGAGCAGGAAGGCAAAGACTGGATACCAAGAGGGATCTTGCAGGTCCAGGGGGCATTACACATTTCATAGAAGAGCATGCAGAGAAACTTGCACAGTAGTTGCCTTCACTACTACATGCCTGACCTTGCAAAGACATACAGCAACCATTTTCACTCAGAATTATCCCTCGGACAACAAATTTCAACCACAATGCATTAAGAAGTAGAAAAAAAAAGATGTACATGACACCATTGTTATCAAGTAGAGGAAGTTATTGCAGAATCCACCTCTGTCAACATGCTTTTAATAGAAGAGTAGCCAAGACTGGTAGCTTCCAGAAGCCCTATACTGATACTGATCTAGCTCTATGATATACACAGATCATTTTATAATGTGTCTGGTCTCTGCCCTTTAAGGACTGTATTCTTCCTGCTACTTGATACAGTTGGTTTAATAGCACATTGTCCAGATTCACTGAAGAACTGGACGACTGCCATTCTTCACACCCCATGCAGCTACTTTTGGCTGACACTGCTGCTCTGCTACTCAAGAGGATGGACCAATTTCAGAGCCTTTTTTAGGCTGATATACACAGTCTGTTGATCTCTCTAGAGTCATGTGCCTGCATCCTGGAACCTGGGTCAGAGTTTGGGCACAAATCAGCTTCAAAAGCAATGCTGAGAGATACATGTCCATCCCAATACCAAAGTGAATGTATCAGAAAGGGGTATACAATTGGCTGAACTGTTTGTGACAGAGGTTAAGAACATACACATCCAAGCTATAGTAAAATACACCTTATAATCCTCCTAGTTTTACACTCTTACCATTAGCATAGCAATGTGGCACTATCAGTAGGCCACAGGATGCAAGACATGAGACCGAAGCTTTATTCATGCTTGCGTCAGTAGCTTGCTGCATCATCTTTACAATTCACTTCCTTTCCATAATTCAGTTTCCCCATCTGCAGGACGGAATTAGAAGTATTTGCTTTCCACACTGAATGCTTTGAGAACTACCCTTTAGAGCTGCTACATAAAAGCATTACTATTAAAGTAACTGTTCTGAGTATATTTAGGAACTCTGTGTGAAGTACTGAAGCACATTTCTAAAGTCAGCAGGATATTAGAGGACCCCTTGTCTCACTGGAACAGCTTTAATGAGCTACTGGAAGTAGCTCAGTACATGTTTCTCCTGCCACAGTGCTGCACAACTTGTCCATAAATCAAACAGTCTTGCAATATTTACCTTCTTTGCTCTGAATGCTCTTGGCTGCAAAGATACAAAGGCTACTTATATGACTGGCTATGTGCCAGTATGAAAATCCAGCAGCCTAACAACTTCCTACAAGACTTGTGTAGATAAGGTGGCACAGAGACAATAGGAGGCAAATTAAATTCCCCAAACTCCGTCTTTCTGCAAACTGGAAATTAAAGAATTAACATTTTGCTGTGCAACCCCAATCCAGATCAAAGATTGCATTGAGACACAGGTTGCAGGTTGAGGCAGGTGATTCTGCCCCTCTATTCCTCTCTTGTAAGACCTCATCTGGAGTATTGTGCCCAGTTCTGGAATCCTCATCATAAGAAGGATATGGACCTGTTGGAACAGGTCTAGAGGAGGGCTACAAAGATGATCAGAGGGTGGAGCACCTCCCATACAGGTTGAGAGTTGGGCTTGCTCAGCCTGGAGAAGACTCCAAGAAGATCTTACAGTGAACTTCCAGTACCTGATAGGGACCTACAGGAAAGCTGGCAAGAGACTGCTCACAAAGGCTTGTAGTGGTATGACGAGGGGCAATAGGTACAAACTAGAAAGCAGCAGGTTCAGATTAGACATAAGGAAGAATTTCTTCACCGTGAGAGTGGTGAGGCACTGGCACAGGTTGCCCAAGGAAGCTGTGGATGCCCCATCCCTGGAGGTGTTCAAAGCCAGGTTGGATGGGGCCTTGGGCAACCTATCTAGTGGGATGTTCCTGCCCATGGCAGGGGGGTTGAAACTAGATGATCTTTAAGGTCCCTTCCAACCCAAACTTTTCTGATTCCTACTTAATTCTTTGTTACCGGTTGTCATAGCTTGATGAAAAGATTGAGCAGTAGAAGTAGCCAAGATTATTATTATAATATCTGAAATCTGGATTCTGCTAGAGCAATTATTTAAAGCTACAACAACTAGCAAGGCCAGTGCAAAAAGACTACACTTCTGTAACAATGTTGCACTTCCATTACAGAAAGAAAATATTTTTACCTGTTCCTGTGCCCCTTTGTTGGGCATTCCTGCTTTGATACCTCAGGGAACTTTAGGATAAAGTAGGCACTTAGGGAATATGTGAAGGTTACAGGAAGTTCTCAATCCATTCTAAGAAAACCCTGATGAAAACAATCCAAGAGACTTCCTCCCATGTTACAACATGCAAGGAACAAAGCATCAACAGTGCTTTCAGATACATTTCCAGCTCCTGACATCTCACAGTTTCTTTTTATACATCCCCACCGCCTGAACACACACATCTATGAATGCACCCTCAAGCAAGATAAAATGTTGATTGCTATGTCAGCAGCATCTAACCAGGAGGGAGAAACAGGTACCAAAGGGAAGAGAGGAAGCAGAAGACATTAGCAACTTTCTCCTCTGAATGCATCTATGGTGGAACTGTTCACTTATAAGACTCAGAAATTAAACAAAATCCCTTTCATTACCACTTGAAGACATAAGAAAACTGAAAATGTCTTTGCAAAGCCTGTCAATACTAACTAACCATCTATACTTGCACTAGGAGAAAACCATATGGACATGAGAGGGGGATCCTTTCTGCAGGAGCCTGCAAGGGGAAGTAAAGGGAGACAGTCATGTCTGCCCTGTAGATGGTTGCAAAGTCTGAACCTGATGCCTGCACGTTCTCTCCCTCTAGAACAAAACTTAGGGGGATTCTTAAATCTAAACAAAATCCAACCTTCCAAAGCTGTTCAAACAACACTAGCAGAGAGAAAGCAACATAATGGTAACAAAATAAACACACAAATGAAATAGAAATTACCTTGAAGAAAGTTAACTTAAAAACAGACAAGATATAAGTGGTAAAGTCAAACCCACCACCTTCTGAGAAATTACACCAGCACAGACCAGCTGTGACACAGACACAAGTGTGGATAGAATTTACAGTTAGACTGGAGCAGACTAACAGCATATTTCATTGGGCAGAGGAAGGACAGACATACGTTTTATCCCTGGGATCTCTCTAGTTTAGCCACTCTTTCTTCCAGGACTTAAACTTTCTGCTCTTCCATTTGTAATCTGGAGAATGTAATAGCTTTATAAAACGGTTCAAAAACTACAGATAAAAATACTAATGCATATATAAAGAATTAATATTGCTCCTATTTTTGAGGATGCTGTAAGCTCCCCTGCTGAGTTGCTAACAAAACCAACCCTGTTTTTGACTCCATTTAAGACTTTGTGCTTAGGTTTTCATTTCTAGCTATTTTTGCAGAAAACATGATGCAATGCAGTATCCACAACCTAAGGAAAACCACAATTATTTTACAGTTTCTGGGAAAGAAGAACAGATCTTTAACTAATCATAGCAACTACAATTTGAAAATATTACAAAGTTCACTTCAAGCTACAGACTTGTGTCACCCACACAAGCCTGACACCACGTGACAATGCAACACCACCAAAATTAGCGGATTCACACAAGCATTAACAGGATTAACATGCTGGTTTATCAGCCACTACGCACACAATTCCCTAGACAATAAAGGATTCCTATCACCGGGATGAAGCATAGCAACTATTTAACTGTGCCACAATACAACATGGTCATTTAAAAACTAAGATCAAAGACTACTACATGCAGGAATCTGAGGGAGTCAGACCAGGCAGAACAGATTCGCTTTGGACACTGAAGTCACTAACTCACCAGCAACATTTCACTGCCTTTTGATGCCCATGAATAGACAGTACCTTAGCTCGACCTGTCATTTGAAGTACTATATCAGACTGTCACACTGAATCTGTGTAAAAAGTGCTGCCTTCTGATTCACTGACCTCACTCTCAAAGCTGTTTTCTTTGATGATAGATACTCTAAGCCTTTGCTGACCTCAACCAACCTCACTTTACATACAAATTCTAAAATCTGAGGCTGCCTGCTCTCTTAAAAAGGACCACAATAATTTAAACACTAAAATGCCACCAGAATCCAAAGTCATCCTGCCATCCCATATAAGAACCACTGCAAACAGAGGGCGGAGTCCTGTATTATTCAAAAGGATTTTGGTTAAGCTCCATGTAAGTAAAGCATGACTGAGGTTGAAACCAAGATCCCATTACCTATATATAATCAGGACTACCACAAGCCTGCTTAGTACACAGGAGAGACTGTAGCTTGATTTCACCTCATGTCTGTCCTAAACTTAAACCTGTCCAGGCAGAAAGCTCTCTTCCACTCCTGTGTCCTTGCACTAAGTAGCTCTCTCCCTATGCCCAAGAAGAGACATTCCTTTCTTTACAAGTTCCCATTCCTGCCAGCAGCAGCATTTATTGGAAGAGCTCACAGAATCACTTCCTTCACACCTTCCTGGATATAGCTTCTCAGAGGCAAGGGATAGAGTTGGTGGGGTGGGCTAAGCAAAGAGAAAGTAAGAGCAGTCAAGCAAGGAAAGAAAGAAGTGAGCAAAACAGAGATGACAGTGCTATCTGATGAAAGTTAAAGGAAAAAAAATGGGAAGGGAGGAGGAAGAAATCCTGAGACAATGAGATGTCAAATAATAAAGGAGAGAGAACATATAAGAACTGTGCTGGTAAGAAGAGGAAGAACAGAGCTAATATTATTACTCCAGACTTCCTCACATTTAAGATCCAAATACTGGAAAAGAATCCAAGGCTTCTTCCCAGGGGTGCATTCCTAACCCTGCCTGTGTAAGCAAGAAACATGCACCAATGGGGTTTTTATAATTTAAATTATTTCTTTTAGAGAAAAATCAAGAATACTGCTTACTGGATTATAGCTATCTCTGCTTACCGACCCAGTAATGTGCTTACATATTCACTATCCCACTCCACTCCCCTGGTAAAAAAGCCCCAAAATCAAACAACCAAATGACAAAACCAAAGGACCAAGAGATCAGTAGTTCAGCTTCATATACACTAGAGCAAATTGCTTCCTAACCTGTCAGTCTATGGTACAAATCAATCAGTTTTGTCAGCTGAAAACTGACAGAACTGCAAACTCTTAATTCTTAGGACAGTAGGGAAAACACCATGATTCAACTAACACATTGTTCCAGGGCTGTGACACTAAACCAAATAAGAGCAGAGACAAATTTCAGTAATTTTTAGGGGTTAGGATTCCAGGTCACTGGGGATGCTCACCTGGCATTTCTGCTTGAATTTCAAAGGGGCAGCAGAAAGAAATGAGAAGTGGGTATTTTGACTCTGAATGTCTTGTTAATAATGATCAGGTGGCAACAAGTACTGATGTCACATTAAACTTTAGGGTTAGCCCTCAGGTTTTGGAAAGTAAGAACTATAAAGCAGAAGTGATTCTTTCCCTGTGTGCGATACAAAACAGCAAGTGAAGAACTGAGTTAGCAGATTTGAATAACAAATCTGGGTCAGCTATTGCAATTTGAATTTATGTTCAGAAATTTACAATTAAGGTCTGGAACTGTGTACTGTAGGGTGTCAGGTTCTCAGAAGAAAGATGAGGACAGGTGTTAGAATATTGTTTTTACACCTGACCATTAATTTTGGACAATCAGGTTGTTATCTAGCTTACACTCTCACTTGCTATTAAGTAGGGCAAGGCACAACAACTGAAATTACCAGTTCATTTTGGAAGGTAAAAAGATGGAATCTCTATATCATATTTTCAATGTCTGAGCACTAGTTTGTTTATGCTGACAGGTGAAGCTAGGAATAGGTTATGATACCAGGATGAAAAGGTCTGAAAGTTTCCCTAAGACACATTAAGTGTTAACAGTCAGCCAAGGACTAACATAAAATCATTTACATAAATTTTATGTAAATGTCATAATATTGTATGGAATGATCTTCAGGTTTTTTTTCTGCTCGAGAGACCTCTTTCAGATATTGCAATGAAGCTACAGGAAGGTGTCAAGCAAGAGTGAAACGAGTGCTGGAAACGACTGAAGCAAAGTAAAGACTATGTGACTGACCACTGCTTCTGTAGCTATTGAGAAACTGAATTCTGCACAAAACTACAGGAGTGCTTTGAGCTATTTTAACTGTTTTTGCATGTGAGTTGATAATGGAGGAGATGACAGCATAGCAATTTTTTAGTTCCTTTTTACACCTAACTACTTCAAAATATTTCAGGGGAGAAAAATCCTGAAAAGCAAGTAAACCTAAACTCTAGGCAACTTAGGAAAAGAACAGAAAATGAATGAAAAATGTTCTGAAAATGAATGAGGTCATACTCTTTGAAACACCAATTAAAGTCTTCAAAAGCTAAACCAACAGTGTTCTGCTAAGTGCTAATCCTTCTGCTGAAGAGGAAGAATGCTGAGGGGTAAGAATGTTTAAATTATTAATATGACCCCATGCTAGCCTGATTCATTGGAACAATGAGATAAATTACAGCGAGAGCAATGCTATTTTAAATTACTCTCAGCAAGATATGGAGCACTTACTCATTTTCCATGGGCTGATGTTTACACGTGTTCATAATTCCTCTCATACTCCTCCTGCATATATCTTTTGATCTAACTAAAAAACATCTTTTATGTCTAAAAGAAAAAGTTTATTACTGAAAGAACAGATTCACCTAAGAAAAAAATAATCTTTTTACTGGAATAGCATTGTTACAAAAAGGTTAGAGCTCATAAGCCCTCTAGGCAAAGCCCTGTATGACAGAAGAGAGTGAACTGCTATGAAGGATGGCTTAGTGAATGAGACGTGGGTTTAGGATTCAGGACACCTGGTTTCAAGCCCTCTTCAATTAATGATTCTCTGTGTGACTTCAAACAAGTTGCTTAATTTATAACATCTTTTAGTTTCTTCTTTGTGTAATACAGATAATAGCTTCCCATCTCACAGGGTGGTGAGTGTAAAAGCTAATGTTTCAATGATTCTGAGGCAATCAGACACCATGGACACTATGAATAATTGCCAACCTTGTTATGTTAAATAGTCTTGGAATTGTTGAATTCCAGAAACACTGCCCTGGGGATGCAATGTCTGTCACAACTTCTACCAACATGCTTTGCATTCCTTGCTACTTCTTCTGCAAACATCTCTCCAAACTTCAGAAAAAAGCCTTTTGCAAAGGACAAGATGCAGGCTGAAATTCTTCAGATTTGTATTGATGTAGATGAGGCAAGGATCTATTTCCAGCTTGAAACATTATGAAAGGGCAGATACATACTGAAAAAAGGATCAAACATTAAACTGCAGCAGCCACTGCAAGATGTGGTACACGATGTGTCAGACTATAAACTGAGACTAAGTGAGAGAATGTATGTTCTCCACCAGTTGCTATTTAAGTTAGAGTACAGCCTGAGCAATGAAAATAAATTATACTAAGCACAGACTGGGGCTCATGGGATCTACGTTCCTCTTGTGATTCTGCTATTGGTGACTTCAGGCAAATCCCGAATCTTTCGCACATGCACTCTCCTCAGATCATCTTCCACCTTTAAGTAATGTTATGCTTTTTTGAGGGGGTAAAGTACTTTGCCTTGCAGACAGGCATGCACAAAGCACAACTATTTGAACCCCACAATAAAGCTTAATGTTTGGCTTTTCCTACTTCTATCATACAAGCTGACTGTAACACAAATGAACACTCCCCTTCAGCTTGGATCCATGTCAGCTGACTCCACTTCCAAGGAAATCAGTTTTGCTGGCCCCATCTCTTCAAAATACAGTAAACTGTTGCAGTAAAAGAAAAAGCTGGATGGCCTGAAGGAAGAAAGAGTTGACAAAGCACTATACATGTGCAGTATGCTTTTCTTGGGAAGTATGCACACTAGAAAGCACTTTCAGAAGGCTGGTTGGCGAAGTCCCATGGGAGATAGTCCTTAAGGGCAAGGGAGCCCATGAGGGCTGGCCACTCTTCAAAAATGGAAATCGTACCAGCTCAGGAGCAAGCCGTCCCCACATTCCAGAAAAGGTGCAAGCAGGGGAAAAAACTAGCTTGGTTGAGCAGGGAGATCTTGACGGACATCAAAAAGAAAAGGAATGCCTATGAACTATGGAAGAAGGGACAGGTGTCTTGGGTGGACTACAGGAGGGAAGTGAGATTGTGCAGAGGAAAAATCAGGAGGGCTAAAGCCCAAATAGAGCTCAGATTGGCCAAGTCGGTGAAAGATAACGACAAATCTTTCTATAAATACATTAGCAATAAAAGGAGGACCAAGGAGAATATTCAGTTCCTACTGGATGCAAGTGGAACAACTGTGATAAAGGATGAGGACAAGGCTGAGGTACTTAATGCCTTCTTTGCCTCAGTCTTTAAATGTAAAGAAAGTTGTTCCCTGTGTGTACATACCCAGCAGTTAGAAAGCAGAACAAAGCTCCCATGATCCAACAGGAGGTGGTTAGAGACTTGCTTGCTCATCTAGATAACCATAAATTTATGGGGCCGGATCGGATCCATCCAAGAGTATTGAGGGAGCTGGCAGATGTGCTTGCAAAATCCCCTTCCATCATCTTCCAGCAGTCCTGGCTGACTGGGGAAGTTCCATTTGACTGGAGGTTGGTTGATGTTCTGCCCATGTACAAGAATGGACGCAGGGAAGACCCAGGGAACTACAGGCCTGTCAGTCTGACCTCAGTGCCAGGGAAAGTCATGGAACATGTGATCTTGAGTGCTATCATGAAGCACGTGCAAGAGAACCGGGTGATCATACCCAGTCAACATGGGTTCACGAAAGGCACGTCTTGCCAAACAAACCTGATCGCCTTCTACGACAGAGCGACCTGCCTACTGGATGAGAGAAAGGCTATGGATGTGGTCTTCTTGGACTCCAGTAAAGCCTCTGACACATTTTCTCACAGCATTCTGCTTAGGAAACTGCCAGCCTCTGGACGGGACAGGCAAATGCTCACCTGGATGGAAACCTGGTTGGATAGCCAGGCAAATGGAGGGGTGGCAAATGGAGTTATAAATACAGCTGGAGGCCAGTCACAAGTCAGGTTCCCCAGGGCTCAGTGCTGGGTCCAGCCCTGTTCAATGTCTTCACTAATGACCTGGATGAAGGCATTGAGTGCACCCTTAGCAAGTTTGCGGATGACACTAAGCTGGATGGAAGTGTCAATCTGCTGGAGGGTAGGGAGGCTCTGCAAAGGGATCTGAACAAGCTGGACCAATGGACTGAGACCAATGGCATGAGGTTTAACACAGCCAAATGCCGGGTCCTGCTTTGGGGCACGATAACCCTAAGCGGTGCTACAGACTAGGAGACTGGCTAAAAAGCTGCCTGGAGGAGAAGGACCTGGCGATGTTGGTTGACAGTCAACTGAATATGAGCTGG
>WAAB01013174.1:19125-55960 GCA_013389865.1 Piaya cayana
TTATTGCTCTCTACAACTACCTGAAAGGAGGTTGTAGAGAGGAGGGTAATGGCCTCTTCTCCCAAGTGACAAGAGACATGACAAGAGGAAATGGCCTCAAGCTCCGCCAGGGGAGATTCAGGCTGGACATTAGGAAAACATTTTTCACAGAAAGGGTCATTGGGCACTGGAACAGGCTGCCCAGGGAGGTGGTTGATTCACCTTCCCTGGAGTTGTTTAGGGGACAGGTGGATGAGGTACTGAGGACATGGTTTAGTATTTGATAGGAATGGTTGGACTCGATGATCCTGTGGTTCTTTTCCAACCTAGTGATTCTATGAAATAAGAACGTCTAAAAGTAATTTCTAAAATAGTAACTTTTTAACAAAACCACTCAATTAGAAACACAGAAGGCAAATCACGCAAATGCCTCCATTCATGCACTGCTGCTTGGGCAGAGCAATGACAGGTCTTCCACACACAGCCTCCACTGCATGTAATTAGATATTCTTTAGATCAGGCCCCATAGTTGTTCCTGGAAACATCTACAATCTCCCAAGATGGAGGAGGTCCAGGAAACATCAATGCTGCTACAACTGCAGCTCAACGTATTTTAATATGTTTTCTTTTGCTCTTCTTCAGTCTTTCAACTGTCAACACATAATGCAAAGATCAAAATCAGCAACAGGCAGGCTGTGAACACACATTTAACAACAGCAAAAAGGCATCTCAGGATCCATCCTGCACAGCTATTCTGCCCAGCTCTCTTTTATACAAGCACACACATACATGTGGATGTACACATGTACAAAAAACATATTTATGTGATTTTACAGCTTTTGCCAGTGCAGCACACAGCTGTGTAGCCTGCTTCTTTTGCCAGAACACATATTGGCCTTCTAGCGCTCCAAGTACTTTCTTTTTGACAGCTTTTACATTTTTGGTACAGTGGAATGGGTGTTAAGATCCAATTCACATTCTGTACATAAAACAATGTTCTTATCTTTCCTCAACCAAGTCAATGGAGATCAGAAATTTGAAACTTTTTTTTTTCATCTGCAATTCTCTGTTGTACCATTATTCATCCCTTCATCTCAACCTAAAAGAAAACTCTAAAACAGAAGCCATTATCTACAGGAAAACGTGATTCTTAACACTTTCCAAGTCTGGATACAAAAAACCAGCAGCCATCTTCAAAATGCAAAATATTGAAGCAAAGTATTTGCTTTGATTTATCTTTTAATATTTATTTAAAAGAAATACAGCTCTAAAATATCCATAGTAATTTTTTGCAACCTGTTCTTTCTCTCCTTCGTTATTACTTGTACTTTTACAAACCCTGAACATCTGCCAGTGCGAAAATATGAGGTTTCAATTTGCTACTTCATGGACTGAAAGGCACCTCAAATCACCATGGACTATCCTGACAATCCTGATAACAGAGACCTGTTACTCAATACACTTAGGAGTGCATCAAAAATAAGAACAAAAACTGAAAAGAAAAATGTGTATTAAACTATAAAATAATGCCAGAAAATAACAAGCTGTTTTATTATTTTGTTTCCCTAAAACACACAAAAACATTCCAAATTATCCCTGCACTTAGTATAACTCCTCTACTTGTGGGACAGCTGGGAGCAAGGCAGCCCACAGCAGCAGCTACTGAGTCAGCCACAGCAGCCGCTACTGAGTCAGCCACAGCAGCCACAGACAATGCGACAGCTACAGGGTTCTGCTTCCCACATTTCATTGTGCTGCATCTTGAGAGGAATGAGTCCTAAAGCCATGTTCCTTTGTACTCCACCAAAATCTCAAGAGGGTTGTTCTCTCCAGCTCAACGACAGAGACTTCTTGTCCTCTCTGTCCTTGCCCCCTCCATAATTGCTGCCCTTAAGGTAGGATATGCCTTAAAGAATGGGGTTTTTTTCTGTACCTCCACCAAAATTAACTCTCTTTTAAGAAAACTCAATAAATACCCAAACAGTACTTTAGCAGGGGACCTCAGATCCAAGGCTTGCATAGGGAAGAGGCATTCTGTACAACAGACACCACTATTCAGATTACAGATCTGTGTTTTAATGAAATATACATCTGGAATCTGGGCTGGGTTTTCTTCACTTCAGTTTCTCTTAAGGATCATGGTCTATTTTTAGTATAGGAAATTCAGCCTATCTTTATAATGTCTCTCCTATTACTTCTCCTGGTTCCTCTTTTCTCCTAAAACCCTGGGTAGAGTTAATAGAAATTTAATAACTGTTTTACATTACCTGGTAAAGAAATGCCTGCTTGAGAAACATCATATAAATGTTCTCCAGAATTTTACCATGCAACACCAAACTCCTTCCTGCATCTACAGGTATGAACTTTAGTCACTACAACTGTATTTACAGTGAAATATGGGAAAATATACTGTCCTCAAACAAGAATGCATATTTTTAAAAACAGTCCTCCGATTGCTCCAAATTGTTAAAATCCACCATGCATTTAGCCCTCTCCTCCAACCCCAACAACATTTTTGAGCAGATGCTCTCAAGCAAATCCATTTAGGCTCTTAGTCTCAACTTTCACTTGTGTAAAGCAAGAAACAACTCGGACTAACTTCTGAACTAAGAGTTTCTGGTTTGAAAGAAAAGCAGGCTACAGTGAACTAGATTTTCTGCTTGACTGAGATGGACATCCTTGAAAGCACTGACAATGAGTACTTTCAAAAATGCATTTCAGTATGTACCTGGATTTTTCACTACAGCTGTATAAGCAAAATCTATTATAAGGACAAAGCAGAAGTCTCACATGCAGGAAAGGCCTGCCATTCCCAAGTATTTAAGGTATAACAGTCAAATTAAAGACGGACCATGCACTTGAACGCTTTTCAACTACACTAAATATAATCAACAAAGTGCAGTGTGATTCCAGTAATACAAGAAAACTTCCACTTGCTTTAAATCATCCCACACAATGCTACTCAGTTGAACCACCTTTCCCACTCCATATTCATTAATTACTACTCTCACATAAAACACATTGTCTCTTTTGGGCAACAATATTCTTAAGCAGATAATAGTCACATTAAATTCACCAGTTCAAAAGGAGCATTTCACCAAACGAGCCATGAAATTAATTTTACTTTTCTGCCACTAGTATTTCAGAAACTCTATGTCGCCTTTGATAAACTTCTCCAAATGAGCACGCTGATATCTGAACAACATGACATTTCTAACAGTGAGAAGGCAGAAAACCAGAAACAATTACATCAAGAAATGAGCAGGCTTGGAAGTATCTAGCTTCAAGTAAAATCTCATTAAGTTAGGATCTTGTACTCTTGCAGGGAAAAAGAGGACTCCTAGGTCATGTGTTGAGTTTCCTACTCCACTCCTAATGTGACCATCCTGATAAAACAGGCCAGGACTGGAGTGTGACCCAAGCAGCGTATCACCACCTGGAAAGCCAGAAAAATTGCTGTAAGGAAGTGAAAGTGATAAAGGTACTTGTTTAAGATACTTTGACAACATTCTTCCTCAACGGATTTGCTTACAAGTTTACAAGAAAAAAATCATTCATACTGAAAAAAATTGAAAAAAAAAAACAAAACAAACCCTGTAACAAAATGAGTCTGCAATGTTCTTTGAATGGAAAATTCCAAGTCGAGTTCTTCCCATCATTTTGGTCACAGGTATTCTCTGTTCCTTCATATTCTCTTTTATACCAGGAAAAAATAAAAAGCAAACCTAAAGAAGAAAAAAGTGTCAAGTCTGCCACAGAGCATAATGGAAAATATGAAAAGCAAATAAAAAACAAAATAAAAACTTTGGGAACAAGTGAAACTAAATCAAAGTAGGTATTTCAGCTTGTTGATTTTTTTCATTGCCATTTTCTGTTTTTCAATCAGTTGTACTTCTTGGCTGGAGAATTCAATGAAGCTTTGTCAAATTATATTAGCTAAGGATCTGGCACATCATATTAAGTATTTCCCAGTGTGATTATCTCTCTAAGTTAAGTAATTAAAACATCTCATGCAAATAGGGACAGAATCTATATTTCAGTTCCTTGACTGATCCCAGCACAGTCAAAAGGGCTCAAATATTCTCAAATGAGATGAATTGGAACATTTATTTGCACACTGAGAGTTGTAATGCCATACCCATGGTACCTAGATACTTCTGCAGACTAACTCTCAAAATACAATGGGAAGCACTAACTTAATTCCTAACTGTGTCTACTTTTATAAAGTCATGTAAACATCTAATTAAGCAGCCTTCTTCTCTTTCTAAAGACACTGCATGATATAGAATCCAAAAGACCAGACTAAACCTATACAACATATTAACACTTTCCTCCAAATGTTCCATTTTTACCTGCCTGATATTTAAGAGTAACTTCCATAGTGGGAAGGGAATTACTACAACACAAGAGGTGATTTGACCAGTACCTTTATTATCACCAGTCAGCTGCACTTCAGTGGACTGAAGTGATTAAATGAAGCATTCAGAGTTGAATTTCACTGTAAAAACAAAGAGGGTAGGGGAAGCAAATGCATATTTCCAATTTTCATTCTATTTTTGCTTGCTTCAACTCTGTCATGACTGTCATTAAAGCTATAAGAAGAAAGTTTTAATTTTATTTAAGATCTTCTCTTAACAACTGGATATATTCATGCATTCTCATCTAGAACAAAAAAAAATTCTCTGTCAAATTTTTTGAACACATTACGAATAAAAAATCGATTACAGATAATTTTTTTATTTCACTCTACTATGTGAAACAGACTCTGCCAAATCTTCCCTGGGTAAAAGAAGATAGCCCTCAATTTGGGTTTAAAAAGGAAAAATTATTTAAAATGAAAATTAGTATATCACCATTTTGTATTTCATCCTAAGCCACGGGAATCAACAGAATTGTCCTCATTCTTTGACCAGTACACCCCTGAATCTAGCTCTTTGTAACATGGATCTTTGATGAACATTATATATATAAATCTTGCTCTGTTCTCTTACCTATCAGAAACTTTTACAAAGTAACTACTTAAGCACTCCAGACCAAGGAAATTATGAACAATGAAACACAAAAAGCTTCTCCTAAAGGTGACTGAAAGGAAAGAGTATAATCCTAAAAGTACAAGTGAAGGAAGAAAAATTAAAGAAACTGTAATTTTTCTAAGGAAAGAAAAAAATCTGCATCTCACAGCAAGTTAACAAATATTTCTACTTCAGTTCATGTTGTCAGCAATTTATTTCCCCAGTGTGTCCCTGTGGCTTTAATAACTTGGTGTCTCAAGAGATTTTCTTTTTCTACTCACAGCAAGCTCTGGTAAACTGTTTGACTACAGGAAATTTGTAAAATAACATCAAGACATTTAGAAGCACAGACTAAGGTGGAGAAAGTAACTTACAGAAACTCAGCCAAGGATTATAACTCACAGGAAGCATAAAGACAGAAAGCAATCCCCAGCCCAATGTGTGTGGAAAAGACCATCAGGTTACTCAAAAGTAGCATCCCCAGTCTGGGAGACCCCTGACCTCCTGGTGTTAAGGTAACATATCTGAGGCTATAAAGAACCATTCTAATTACCTTGTCCAGTCTCCTGCATAACCAATCATGCAAAATGTGTTCAAGACTACAGTATATAATTAAAAAGATATGCAGTCTTCACTTAAGAAAGGGAAAGTCCATAACAACCTGTACCACTGGAAAAAAAAAGTCATACATGTAAAAAGAAATAAAAGGAAAAACTGCAGCTAATTCCTAGCTTATGATTCCCTGACTCATTCCTCATGTCTTTGACAATAAGACAGAACACACAACCAGCATGCCTGTCCTCACCACAGTAAATGGAAAAATGTGGCTTTGCAAAATGAAACCTTTTACCTGAATCCCCCTAAATAATGGTAGTTAATACCAAATAAGACCTGAATTCATACTCAAAACAAAAATTAAGATAGTGCTTACTCTTTGGGGAAAAAAAGCGTGATCACAGAAGAGGGCATGAGACAGCTGACATAGGACAAGACAGTCTCTGCTCATTTTACAGCTAGACAAATTCTGCTGCCATTGACCACACTGTGGGGACATCACTGATGCAGAGCCAGTAACAACTGCCACCCATCCCAGGGTTTTGACAACAAAATCTCTGTACTTCTCTTTGAAAAACTGATTTTGAATCTTCATCTTCAAGGGAGGAAGAAGGAAAACCCAAGACTGATCAAAGATACTGCACACTGCTTGGTCTGCTCCAGTCCACCCAAAGCAAATTGTTTATAGGGATATCAGGTTTCAGTTCCTCAGGGATCATTACTGTGCAGACCTGATGAATGAAATAAGCCCCTAAACGCCTCCACAACTTACCAAAGATAGTGTTTACTGTTAATACTACTGCTGTAGAAACAGACAGATGGGTTGAGTTTAAAATCTACAAAAGCCTCTTTTTATATGCCTTTGTGATTGAGCCTGTTTACATATGGAAATAAATGTTCAGAGTGCACAAAAGCAAAACACTGAGTTAGGATCCTTCTGAAAATCTGGCCATGGCATGCAATTACAGCTCTTATACATGAAGTATATCATGATGTTCATCAACTCACCAGTAAAGTCAATGTAGACACCGAGAGCTAAGCCCAAGGCAAACCAGCAGAACAGAATTTGCCTTTATGCACTCCAATTAACCTCAGTAAGTTTTATAAACTTCTGACTCTATACAAGGCTGCCAGTTCTTCCACAGATGCTGGCAACCAAGCCACTGAAAAGAGTAGGCATGTCAGGAGATTACTGTGAGAGGACGTTGTCATCACTACATATTCTTCTACAGTGAAAAGTAAATTAGGAGAGAGATAGAGAGGGATAGGAAGAAAAAGGAACCATGTGAACCACAACTGGGAGGCAGAAAAAGACATAATTGTAGTTCAGAGAGAAACAAGAGACTAGCATTCCATATACAGAATCAGAAAAGCTCTGTATTTTGTGGTGCAAAAAAGAAGACGAGGAAGAAAATGCTGGATTCATCAATTTATTCCCATCTTTGTCATTGATACAATTTTGTCTCCAGTTTTGATCACACGACCCTGTGTCACAGCATATCCACCAATAACAGACATTAGGTCTGAATTTCACAAGTGCCCAGCACTAATTCCAAATTCAAAAATTTAGGCAATAGGTGCCTCAAGTACTCAAATGCTCAAGGTGGGGGTGGGGAAGAGGAAAAAAAGAAAAAAAAAAAAAAAAAAAAAAAAAAAAAAAAGAAACCAGGTCTCTAATGCTTACCTAAGCTCTCCGGGATGTTGTGAGGATTAATTAACTAATGCCTGTAAAACGTTTAGAGATTCTTAGATAAAACGCTGTAGACGTCAGAACAATAATTTAAATCAAATGTCACATAATCACTAAATGTGTTTTGGGGCAAAGACCATGCTTGCAAACTTCGAAGAAAAAGTACACCAGCTAAAAGTAAAGAGGGAAAGTAGACAATCAGATGCTACAGAATTATTTAAGCAATGAGATGAAAGAAAACCTGAGCTATAAAGATGACTTAGCCTGTTTTAAAAAATGAAAGACAATTTCAAAAGCTTTTGAAGTCAAAGTTCAACAAAAATTAGAGGAATAAGACTTCTGGAAGAAACAGACTTTACTTGCCATCATAGCACACAAGTAAGACAAAAGCAGGACCAAAAGAGATGACAGCAGCACCAGCTGCCCACCATTTCCACCCCCACCTCCTTCCACACGCACATGCAGACATAGATTGCCATCTTTCACCCGATTAATCCTCTCCCAGGACAGATTAACGCTTATCTGCTCAATATCCATCTGCTTTGTGATTTCAGTAGATTGTAACCAATCCCAAGGCCTTATCAGCGTTTTTCCCCCCATAGGCAGATGGGAAAAGATGGAAATCATCGTGTTCTATTAGCAATGGCAGTGACAACAGGATAACACAGCTGCCTCTTTCCCATGTTTCCTCATTCAGGTTCAGTACAGAAAGACCGCATCATGGCAACACAGGCAAAGCCACTCTCTCTCTCTGCTTGCTATTCACCTGAATTAATTAGTTTAGAGGGGCAGCAACTGCTAACCTCTCTTTCCACAATAGGTTTACTACAGAGATGTTGCTGTCTCTGCCCCAGCTAAAAGGTCAGAATGGATTATGAAGACAGGAAGCAGAAAGAAAAGCCTTGAACTACTACGATCTAGGCATTTCAAATATCTGTGGACATGCAGTGCAGAAACCAGTAAACAGAACTGCTACAGCAGAATGCTATTCTCTGATCATCTACTCCCGTAAGTGAAACAGCACAGATACATCCTCTAGACATCTCTACCTGCAGGTTTCTTTCTCCAGCTCTTCAGGGCTGCATCCACCTTTTAATTAAAAAAAACTACAGGCAAAGTGGGAAAACAATACATCAAGTTGTCCAGTTTATTTGCAAAGGAAACATGTCTTTGGCTGTACACCCAAATGGAGCTGTGGCCTTCACATCCACGCAAATGAAAGGAATTGATTTCTGCCCTTACATGTTCCTCACCCTTTTGTGTTCAGTCTATAGAAAGAGTACAGTAATGATTTTATTTGCAGAAATCTAAAGCAGATAAATGAAGGGACATAAATATTTTTAAAGGAAAACAATCACATTAAAAATCTTACTGCTGTTTAGAAATGCCCTGGACAGTATTGCTTGAAGTAATATTCCAGCCTTCAGTAAACCCAAAGATACAGGACAAATATGAGGGTGAAATAAAATATTCTCTTTTTTTCCTGATGTATTTTCCTTTCACTGTTTGAGGGTTCTATAGGTTCTCCTCATAGTGTGTATTCGTAAGTATCCAAGTAAAATTACACAACCTGATTAGATTTTGAACACTGAATGCTTGCATCAAATTGCTCACAATCCAAGAGACAAAGTTATGATTCTTATCATGCAAACACAACCATTCATTCAGAACATTGTTCAGCTGCCCACCAGCAACTAATTAACAGGAATACAAGAATATCTATAATCCCAGAACACAGACATGGCAATATTTAAAACCTACATAAATATATTCTTAGTCAGCAAAAAAGATTTTAAATCCAGTAGGATGTGTGAGCCTGAAGTCATACTTGGCACCTCTTCCTAGAAATAGGAGAAATCTTCTAATTTGAAGGAAAAGCAGTTAAACTAACCACTACAGGGACAAAACACATATTTATACAAGATCTATCTGAGCAAATCCCAAAGCACTTTTCAAAAGGTGAATACTAGATTTTTTTTTCTGTCACTGAAATGTAGATATTTAGTAGCAGTACAAAACTGCTTAAGACAGAGTGAAAAGCATGATATTTAAGTAGATGCAGATAAGAAAGTAACAGCACGGAAAACATGATTTCCCAACCTGGAATTCTGCCCAGAAAAAAAGGCCTTGAATCGCCTCTTTCATTAAATGAGTCAACAGGCAATTTAATAACTCTAATCAGGTGGGACCTCATCTCCAGGTGCAAAAATCTCAGTGGTAAATTCGAAACAAAAAAAAACAACACCAAAACAAAAAAACAACAACAAAAAACCCCAACCAAATGGAATCATACAAAAAGAACACAACATTCTCTGTACATAAACCAGACATGCACTGTCTGAAGAAGCAAAAGAAGGCGTAAGAATACATTACTTTTTTCTAAAAATGTCCTCTGGATACACACAGGAAAACTTTTTTCCCGAAAGGTCACCTGCATTCTGCACCCAAATAGCAAAGCTCACAAAATATAGGAAACACTGTTTTTAATAATGCAGGAGGTCACAGTATAGTAGGTCAAAAATCCATTACCTCATGACAGTCTGTTCTTCCAGTACCTTATGAACTGAGGTAGTAGATGAGTGAAACAGTGTAACAGGGCATGATATTGATTTATACTGTTGTTCTAATAAATATGTACTCCTCCCTGCTATTGCTAGGGTAATAGAGTGCCTTACAATCTTTAGTATAATTATGCTCATAATAAACACAAAATAGTATTTACTTACTCTTTCACAGATAAGGAATTAGGTGTTTTAGGCACCTGGATCTCACTGTTAAACATGAGTGACAGATACTTAACTATCTTTGAAGATCTGAGATTTTGTGAATAAGAGGAAAAAAAAAGCAAAATCACAAAAGGATCTGCTGGAGACCAAGGAGTACACATTCTATCATAGCTGCAGCTCTCACATGGTTCTTACCATTTGCAGGACAGCCTGCGAATGAAGTATGTACACTTTCTCCTTCTCCATAACCACAGATCCAAGGAGCAAAAAGATGACCTCTAAGGAACTGAAAAGTAAGTTCAAAGACCTCTGTGGAATCCAGCATTGTGGGTAAACTTTTTCAGAATCATAAATCATGACAGAAGGAATCTTATGAAATCTAGCCTCAGAGTGGCTTTACCTCATGTGACATGGTGTACAAAAGGGAGGAGGAGGGAGGTATAAATTTTTCACTATGGAAGAGAACCAAGCTAGACATTGTCTATGTGTCTAGGAAGAACACAATCCTAATGGTAAATTGGTATGGTAATGGTAATCCTCTGTGAAAGAAACCTAGATTTCCTGCACGAATAAAGAAATTGCACATGAAGTTGTTTTGATTTAGAAAAAACATATCGGTGAAGTGGAACACCTATAAGAACATCTGCATAGGGTGGTTGGGGCTTTTTTTTGTTCTTTCTTAGTTTGAAATTTTCAGAAACACGGTTGATGGATTTTTTTTTTACCCTACTTTACTGGAAATTGTTCCACAGGCCTGTCAATGGTCTCAACTAAGAGATTAATTACATGATGTAACATTGTCCCTTTCTAACAATACCTTACCTTTTTGTCTGCTACACATGAAAACACCTGACAGCTACAGATTCAGATGCTGCAACCTAGTATGAACAAGTGGACAGTATTATGGGTTACATCATGTCTAGAAAATAATCCCATAGCAAAAGCTATTTCACACCTTCAGTGAGCTCTTTCTACTTGCTTCTCAGACTGTACGTTCTCCTTGCTCTGGTAATTGTACACAGGCAGTGCTCATGTGGCATAATATGGTTGATGCACTGAAGTCCTTGATCATAAATTTCAGTACCTCCATGATTCATCTGGAACGAGAACTTCAAACTTCCTCAATGCACTTTAGGCTCTCCAGGCAACCTTGAAAAGACAGTGATCAGTGCTGTAGGGAAGCAGTGGCTTGAGTTAGGACCATGCTTGCCTTCTGCAAGAGTTTGTTTCCTTTCTTTCCCCCACCCCGCCTCCAGATGTATCTTCAGTCATCTAGATTGACACATTCTTCTTCAATGATATTGAAGAAGAATATACCATGCAATAACTACTGTTATACCTGACACCTGACAACAGTTAAGCCATGCTTTCTTGTCAAGTCCTTGCCTATTCTGCATCCTTCACCTCATTTCTTCACCCTTTCTTTCTTCCATTCCATCTTGTACAGCACAGCTTGTTAAAAGTACATGTAGTTATTACACACTGGGTTCTTCTCCCATCTCTGTTCTCTTAACAAACATCTCAAAATGTAACCTGTCCAGCAAAGACTAACATCAGTAAATGCAAACACTGAGGTTGCTTACATATGGCTGTTGCCTCAACTCTTATCTTTAGTCTGTCATCTTCTCACATCCTTTGCCCATCACATTAAATCTACCACCTCTTTACACAGCTAGTAACACTGCCAGCAAGAGCACTGCTCTCTTTATTCTCATCTTCAATCCACAAACATGTAAGATGTACAGTCTAGTGCATTGCAGGATTTGTCAAGTCTTCCAGGTCACAAGAGTGTCCTGATTACAGATTCAACAAATTGGGCATCTGTCAAATTTCTACAGTCATCAGAGTAAGACTTTCAGTTGCTTTTCAAAAAGCAAATAAGATTTTTTGAGATTACAAACCTAACATAATTATATTGTATGACAAGGGATTTTAGATCTTTTCCTCTTCTAGGTATTACTGAGCATTATTTGGTGGCTTTGTCTACTGGGAATCTTACTCTAGCTGATTTCACACTGGTTTTTTGGCATAGAAATCAAGCTATAGGCATTGGTCCATATTTCCTACTCTCTCTGAGAACGGTTTGTACTTTTCCATCTGCTCGTCTGACTGGATGGATGTCTAGGAATAGTAATGGTTCTGATGCCCTTGCCTGTGTCCTACATATTTTAAGGTTTCATTGGGAAGAAATGATGCTATTTTGCACTATGTGTTTCACAAAGCACTATATCAAGGATAGGGTCAAAATATGGCAAGGTGGCAGCTGGCTAGGCTCTTCAGTTTGGCTGTACTATTTCATCCCTCTTCTCAGAAAGTGCTGAATGTAGATTTTTATTTCCACAGGGGAGGACCTGATAATCCCCTGGTGGACAACACCATCTGTCCATTCAGAAACACATCCTTACACCGGAGATACACAGAATGGTTTGATACACAATGAGTTATGGGCTCCAAGAGAGCCCTCACCACTGGGCATCAACCCTATAAGGAGAAGCCACACTTATAGCCACTGCCTTACTTTGTAGTAGTAAAACAATTAAAAGGATTTGAGTTTGTTCTGATGCACAAAAGTCAGTAAGGTGGTAGTGATCCACACTAATTCAATTATGGGCTAGCTAATTTCTACACTGATGCAGAATTGGGCCCCAGACAGAAAGTCCTTGATGCCTGTTTTTGGAGAACTGCCATTCTAGTATATTTCATGAGATGAGGGGCTGGAGCTTGGAAGAGACGCTTAGAGAAGAGGTGAGGGCAAGGAGGGCGAAAGGAGGATAAAATTCTGCAATGGCAGCTACTAGATCTTACTTTCCCAACAGATGTTTGCAAGTGTATGTTTAATAGATGCTCTTACATGTCTCCAGCTAAAGCACTTACTACGTTATTGCATTATGACTCCTGGTTTAGGCATTACAATATATGAAAAGGTGAAACAGGTAGAACTCAGAAACAATGAAATAAACTATTCCCTGCTCTCCTACTTTTCCTCCTACACATGACAACATAGATCATGTTTTGATGTTGCGGTCAGTACATCACATGACATCCTTAGGACATTTGCAGTAACTTTTGGAGAAGAAAAAATAAACTTTCCTTTATCATGGAACACAGATAAAATGTTGTTTAGCTCGTTAATGGGGAAAAGCAATCAATAAACATATTGCAACAGAAACATTCACAAAGGTCTAATCACTAGAACTTTCAAAGTACAAACTGCAGGCAAGTTTGTATCAGTAAAGGCTTTTTAAATAACTAGCAAAATAGCTCTTTAATACTAGTCATCCTTGACAGAACAAAACGTGAGTTGGATCTGCATCACATGAGTTTCTTTGAGCAATGGATGGTTGCTTAAAATGCAGGAGCTGTTAGGCAGATTACTATTTTGATTACTCTGCATCGCAATAAGAGGTTGCATCAGGGAAAGCAGGTCAGCAGGACCTGCTTCCATTTTCAAGGGCAAGAGAGAAAGAACACGGTCTGACTGTAAGGAATAACTGCATCCAGCAGCCCTTCCATCTTCTTCATAGTAACTAGGGAGTACAAATCAAGGCTTTTTCTTTTAGTGGTCTTCGATGACATTAAATGTGAAGAAATTAATGAAGTAGCAAAAGCTTTGACTTTTCTCTTTGCCAATTCAGGGCAGAAATAAGTAGCTCTTTCAGCTCTATTTAGATATACCACCTAAATTCTGCACTCCTTGTTTTTGTATTTGCTCTTTATTTTAATTTTTAAAAACAATTATTAACATGCCTTTATAACTGGACAGCTACAATGGATGTGTCTATAATGGATGAGTCTAAAAACAGGAAAAAAAGCATCAGAGAATTGACTGAATGACCTTGAGATCTAGTAGTCAGTGAGTCCTCTGTTTATCAGACCCACATCCACTGTCTCACTGCAGAAAGTTCCAACACCACAGTTTGATAATGTTTTCAACAGGGGGGAAAAAAAGAAAAAAAGCCACATTTCTACAAAAGTGGTAGGTTCACAGCCCAATGGTTAGCACACATTTATATTTAGGCTTCAAAGTATAGGAAAGATTAGGATTTTTCCTTCTACCTACTGAAGGCCAATGGCATCTTGGCTTGTATCAGAAATGGCGTGACCAGCAGGTCCAGGGAGGTTATTCTCCCTATGGACTCGGCACTGGTATGACCGCTCCTTGAATCCTGTGTGCAGTTCTGGGCCCCTCACCACAAGAAGGATGTTGAGGCTCTGGAGCGAAACCAGAGAAGAACAACGAAGCTGGTGAAGGGGCTGGAGAACAGGACTTATGAGGAACGGCTGAGAGAGCTGAAGTTGTTTAGCCTGGAGAAGAGGAGGCTGAGAGGAGACCTCATTGCTCTCTACAACTACCTGAAAGGAGGTTGTAGAGAGGAGGGTAATGGCCTCTCCTCCCAAGTGACAGGACACAGGACAAGCTCTGCCAGGGGAGATTTAGGCTGGACATTAGGAAAATATTTTGTTCCTGGGCACTGGAACAGGCTGCCCAGGGAGGTGGTTGAGTCACCTTCCCTGGCGGTGTTCAAGGGACGGGTGGATGAGGTACTAAGGGGCGTGGTTTAGTGTTTTATAGGAATGGTTGGAGTCGATGTTCTGGTGGGTGTCTTCCAACCTGGTTATTGATTCTATGATTCTGTGAATCCCCAGAAGACTGATGTTTTTCTCCTCAAGCGCAGCACTAGAAGATGGAAATATGGTTTCCATTAGATCAGCAGACAGGGGCAACAGAACAACGAGGTCAGGAAAAAAAGATCAATCTTTCTCGCTGTTAGCAGCTAGAAACAGTACTTCAAACATGCACACTGCAATACCAGATGTATCCACAAGACTTAACAATAAAATTCCTTTATTCGATCTAAAAAAGTTTTTACCTATTTTGTTTCACTAGTGCAAATTCTACATCCTCAGTCATTTTTCTTCTTAGGTTGATCATCAGGGGAGGTTTAAATACTGGGACAGGTTCTCATGCTGCCATAATGTTGACCTGCAGACATTTAGTGGAAGAATGACAGTGCTGCCACAACACAGTTGCAGTCTTAGAAGTCCCAAGATATATTTATGATATGGAAAAAACATGTAGATGAAGTCTTGTTACCAGCTAGTAACAATTGCTACCACTACTTTCTTATTGAGATGTTCAGAGCACAGACACCATCTATTATTCACAAAGTAATAAGGTGGCAGTCCAGAGTCACTCCACTCTTGCCCTTCTTACCACTGAAATTGTCATATATAAAATAGATATATTAATAGTACATGTAATTATACAGCTTTAAATACATATACAGCTGAGGATATCAACTATGAAAGATGCTTTGCACTATCAAATCTCATCTGAACCTACAGAAATTGCAAGCAGGTGGGCTTCAGCATCTCAAAAGACAGGAATCTCAAAAATTAAAACTGTTCCAAAAAGGAGCTTTTTTTAAAAATTATTTTTCTGTCCCTCTTTTGGACAGATAGTGTTGTTCAATGTTTCTACATTTTTATAAATAATACAGAGAAATTTACTATAATTCTCCTCCTTGAAACAAATGTGCAAAACACAAGGTGCATTGAGGAAAAGGCAAGTGGAGAAGAAAGAGAAGATGCAATAACTTTTCACCCTGCTAAGGTAATTGTGACCTTGAATGTTCCTCTAAAGAAAGAAACGGCATCTTTTCTTCAAGAGAATTATGCATATGATAAGAGTCTATTTGCAGTTAACTGTGAAAGCATACTGTCATCCAACACTAGTCACTGCAGTACTGTACAATTTGAATGAGAGAAGGGAAGAGAATGAAGAACAAACAAATGTGTTCAGTAGCAATGAACTTCACTGATACAAGCTCCAGCTCAAAGTCTGGAAAGCCCTAGCCCCTGCTGCTATGATCTGTGTTGGGTTTTCTGCCTGCACAAAAACAAAGCCAGGGCTTGATGCTGCAGATCCAGGAGAAGCTAAGTGCTACTGTGTAAAATTGCTCTGCAATGCACGTGTCCTGCTCAAAGCAGACTCTGCTCCCTGCACCTTGAGCATCAGAAGGGATTTAATTTCCCTGCAAGAGCCCATGAGAAATGAACAATACAATGTGCACAGTGGGCATAATCCTTGACTCTTGTTGACGCCACACAGAAATCCATTCTGTCGTCTTCTTCTAATCCTTGCGCAGAGAGGAAGCTTGCATGATGAAGCTAAAGGGACAGGAGCTATTTATAGCCTTTAATTTCATCCTGCATCAGTGGATTTTCAGGCAAAGGAAGCAGGGCTTTTAGCTTGTTCCCTTTTAACCTGTTCAGTGCTCACAGCTTGAAGAAGTCAAAATAGTTTCATTTCAGAGTCATATAGTGGTTCCAATGAAATAAATATCCAAAACCAGGTCAAAAATGCTAACAGTTTGAAATCAGTACCAATTATACTCACAGGACATGAGCAATGCAGGGTTTCTTACTGTTGCCCCTACAGTTCTGCAGATGTAGCATAACAAGGGAATATGCAAAGCAATGTAGATCATCACGGTTTCAAGGGGTACACAAGCAAGCTGCAAACAGAAGAGTGTACCTCTCCCCCATACCCTGCTTGGTCCTCAACTCCCATTATCTGGTTTGTTTTCCACTTTACTCCTTTCAGTTGTGAAGTCAGTGTTTCTCTCCTGCTTCACTGGCACCCTTTTTAATGTGGTCAGACCATTACAGCAGATGAGCTTCAGGCAGGTACGCAAAGCAGACAGAAAGCTGCCTGCATGAGATAACAGACTTCCAGAGAGACTGGAGCCTCTTAAGAGTCCTAATCCACAAGGCACACAATATTAGCCTCTTGTGAACAGACTCAAGTGAAAAACTCAGAATAGCTAAGAAGTGCATCCTGTAATTTTTACAACCTTATTGCCTATTCAGTGAATTTTGCTCATTAATTTTGCTTCTTGTGATTTGACAGTCCAAATCTAGGATGTGATCTGTTTTGCTTTGTTAGGTGTGACTGAGCAAGACACAAGGAATAATTTTTTTCTTCCCATGCACAGAGGATATTGCTGAACATTAATTTGTCTCAACTTTGTCTACAATCACCCATTTCAGTACAACTTAATGGTGTAACGGGAATTTGTAAAGCATATGCAAAAAAAAAAACAAACCATAAAACCCAAACAAAAACCATTAAAAGAATGAACAAATGTGACATTCATTAAACCATGAGTACTCTGAAATACATGGTTAAACTAGTCAACATGTTGTTGATTTAGCTGTGCAAGTTAATACTTATATAAATAAATAGCATATCTATCCCAATGATCACTTTACACAGCCATCACTGGTTGGATACTTCCATGTAATTCATCTGGAAGCAGAGTTAGCACAGGGGTGACTGATAACTATCTGAATTAAAGGAGCAAGCTTCAACACATCTAAAAGGACAATAAGTCAAATGGTCTACTGAACTATTTACATAGTGCATAGAAATCCCAAACTAGCACTCTGCTAATGCTTGACAAGTAGGTGGGTATCAGTAACAGAAACCAAATGATGACGCAAATCTAAGCAGTACAAATCCTTTTAGCAGAAGACCAGCAGCACAACATCATAATGAGCAACATTCAGAAGGCCAAAACAACAGAGGTGGGAAACAGGTATGCAGTAAACTAGTTGTATTTCTGCATTTCAGCTACAAGACTAGACCAGTGCTTTTCTAAAATCCCCCCAAAACCCGAGGCCAATCTTCAGGACCTCACCACCTATACTAAAAAAATTCAAGCTTTGTTGTGTTCTCCTTTTTGTTTTTTTCCAGTCAAGCAGTAGGTAATCCTAAAGTCTGAAAAATGCCAATATATCCTTTCTTCTTTTCTTTCTTTTCCTTTTCTCCTTTCCCTCTCCTCGATCTCCTCTTATATAATTTTAAAACTTTAATACTTTAATTTTAAAACTAAACTTTCTGAGTCAAATGAGTGAGGCAGTAAACTACTGCAGCTCCACTGAAGTTCAAAATAACTTTACCAGACTGTATTGAAGTATGTTATCCTTCCTTTTTTTTTTTTCTCTCTTTGATAAGTTTTCAATCAAATATCATTCAATGAAGATCACAAATTCACTCTTATTTCATATCCAAATGTTAATATTCATAATGGGTTAAGAGTTTTTTTAATCGGTTTGAGAAAATGGTATTCTATGGCCACTGTCCTCCACTAACAACCAATACCTCACTCCCTCAGGAGCTTAAAAAATCCCATAGGTAGTCAAATTGATAAACACTGGTAAAGCAGCAGAGTTATTTAGAGGGCTTCTGCAGATAAGCACTGATGCAGTGAGTTCAGATTTAACTTCCAGAGAGAAACACATACAACATACCTTTCCTGACCTACAGTATTTGAGAAAGTACTGATCAGCTTAAACTACTGGACTGGAAATAAGAGAGGATTCTGAAGGAGATATGCAAACATATATATATAAATATAAAGCCATATAAAACCAGATGATATTTACAGGTACAATACTGTGTCATATACACAGCAATGCACCTCAACATCACTGTTCTGACGTTTAATTCACTTGGAACACACAATCCATATGAAAGAATACTTGTGGATTGCTCCTGTACCTCACATAAATGTGGGCTGCTGTGATACCTACACATTCCCCACCACTCAGCCCCCAGAACAAAGCAAGGATCTCCACAAATCTATGGAAGAAAAATTGTCCTAATACAGAAGAAAGACAAAAGGGATGAACCTGTTTGACAAGAGTGAGAGGAGTGAGATCAATAGACATATATATATAGTCCATGACCAGACTTGAAAAATAACTAAAAACTGATTTTATATGAGCTTCTTGTCAGATTTTGTAGTCAACTCTTCTGTGAAATAGCCAATAAAATATAGATGAAGGTTTAGGCTTTAATAAAGACCTTTTCTCTCATCTATCTGCCCTATTAACGTAGTCTTTCCCTCCAGTTAGACCTCCTAAGAGGTCATAATCTCCTAGATGCCGACATCAGCATCTGTTGCTGTAGCGAATGGTTGGCAATAACACTAACACAGGATTCTGGTTAGCACATTGCCATGTGTGCCAGAGCAAGCACATGGATGTGGGGAATGATTTTGAACTGTGTCTAAATGCTTGCTGCTATTCAAACTCCCCACTGGAACAAAAGAACACATAGGGCTGTGGGGAGACAGTACTTCCCTACAGGACTAGCCATTCCATCAGCTGATTCAACACAGGCAGCCGAAATCCTGTATGGTTTCTCCATTCAACCTCTTTTCAGAAGCAAGTCTAGGCAGCTGGGCTTGCTGTCCTTTTTGCAAGGCTTCCTGAGGGTCTGTTGCAAGTCCTGCACTTGGGGCACAACAACCCTACGCAGTGCCACAGACTAGAAGTCTGTCTAGAAAGCTGCCTGGAGGAGAAGGACCTGTGCGTGTTGGTTGACAGTCAACTGAACATGAGCCGGCAGTGTGCCCAGGTGGGTAAGAAGTACAATGGTATCTTGGCTTGTATCAGAAATGGTGTGACCAGCAGGTCCAGGGAGGTTATTCTCCCTATGGACTCGGCACTGATATGACCACTCCTTGAATCCTGTGTTCAGTTCTGGGCCCCTCACAAGAAGGATGTTGAGGCTCTGGAGCGAAACCAGAGAAGAGCAACGAAGCTGGCGAAGGGGCTGGAGAACAGGCCTTATGAGGAACAGCTGAGAGAGCTGGGGTTGTTTAGGCTGGAGAAGATGAGGCTGACGGGAGACCTCATTGCTCTCTACAACTACCTGAAAGGAGGTTGTAGAGAGGAGGGTAATGGCCTCTTCTCCCAAGTGACAAGAGACATGACAAGAGGGAATGACCTCAAGCTCTGCCAGGGAAGATTTAGGCTGGACATTAGGAAAAAAATTTTCACAGAAAGGGTAATTGGGCACTGGAACAGGCTGCCCAGGGAGGTGGTTGATTCACCTTCCCTGGAGTTGTTCAAGGGACGGGTGGATGAAGTGCTAAGGGGCATGGTTTAGTGTTTGATAGGAATGGTTGGACTCAATGATCCAGTAGGTCTCTTCCAAGCTGGTTATTCTATGATTCTATGATAAGTCTCTGTTTGGTCTCTCTTCATAATTATCCTTGTTTTCCTATCCAATATCTGCATATCTGAAAATAGCTGGATTCCATGAAAGCTACTCCTTCCTTCAGGATACGTTCACAGCTTTATCGACATGTTTATAGAACAAGACATCGAGGGGGAACAGAATAAAGAAGTTTTTCTGACAGAGAACAAGACCCACCTGGTTCACAATTTATGCTCCAAGATGCTGTCTTTTTGCCTGTTGCCGTAAACCTTTCCAAGATAATGAATAATTAAAATATGCTAGGTTACTTGGTATATCACATTAGTGATCAGAAGGCAGGGCTTTATATCACCTGCCCATTTCACTCCTTCTTCACATATAACATTGCTGACCCCACTCACCTTCTGAATGTTGCTCCCATTTAACTAACTCTCTACAGCTTGAAGCCAAGAGGAGTGATGACAAACAGCTTAAAAGGGAGGTCATCAGCAATGCCAGCAATTAGGAACTGCAACAATACCACTTTGTAGCTGCACCTTCCCCAGTAACTGCACATGGTCTGAAAACGGCATTTCTCAGGTTTTTCACTGCAGTGTGGTCCTTGAGAGACCAGCATAGGAAAACTTAGTCCCAAAGATAACACATCCCATCAGACTGTGGAAGTGCGGTAAGAACAAAAACGATTTGCTACCCTGCAATCTGAGTTTATCTCCTTTTCTGAAGATAGTCACTGAAGAACATCATCAGTCCTCAAAGAGTTGCCAGAGAAGAAAGGATGAAAAGTGGAGCGACTTTCAGTCTTAGGGCATATCTGAACTTATATTTGCTGTGAGGTAGTACACACAGTATCTATAGTAAAGAATTAAGCCTAAAGTCAGTTAAGCCCCCATTAATTTGGATAATATCCAAGACAATGCCAATAAGAGAGGAATATGCTATTGTGAGAAAAATTAGCAAGACAAATAGCTTAAAAACTGTTTACAGGAAACAGCATTTTATCTTGTTTCTAGTGCATGGAAGCCTTTCCTTGAAGGCTCCTTCCCCATTTTCTCAGGCTATGTATCAACAAAAGCCAAAAATATCACAGATTGTGATTTCAACTGTTTAGAGGATAGCAAATCACACAAAAAACCCACATGTATCCTGCACATCTGCCATTATCCTGTAGGCAAAACTAAAAAAGAAAGTATCTAAGACATGCAACAAAGGTTTCCAGCACATGAGTTGCAGTGATGTATTTGTGACACAGCATCATGGCTACAAGCAGCCCTACAGGGGCACAAGCAGATGGCTTGATATTATTCTTCAGACTTTGGTTTGCCAAGTGTTAATAGGTCTGTAAATCACTGTTGTTAAAAATCAGAGACTGGTGGCGTAACCGTATGGTTTTATTGCTCTATCAAAATGTTCATATATTTCTATATTGCTATCCATGGTCTAAATATTTTCTTCTTTAAGAAGTTCTTCATCAAATGTTTAGGCTCCACAACTGGCCAGCCTCCAGCAGTCCAGAGATGTAGTACTTGGTTGCAGATAACCGAAATAAAATCAAGACTTCAGAAGAAAGAGACTAGAGATTGATTCAAATTCTCTAAATGGTTAATGAATACTTGAATACTTGAATACTGTGTGCAGTTCTGGGCCCCTCACCACAAGAAGGATGTTGAAGCTCTGGAGCGAGTCCAGAGAAGAGCAACAAGGCTGGTGAAGGGGCTGGAGAACAGGCCTTATGAGGAGCGGCTGAGAGAGCTGGGGTTGTTTAGCCTGGAGAAGAGGAGGCTGAGAGGAGACCTCATTGCTCTCTACAACTACCTGAAGGGAGGTTGTAGAGAGGAGNGTGATTCTGTGAAATAGTCCAAGATCACCTCAGCTCTCAAACTTTCATTAACCTATGAGATACCTTCCTAAGAAATACAGGAGAGGAAATTTTACTTTCTCTCTACTTCTCAATACAATGAAATCTCTCCCTGATTCTTAAAGTCTTCACTGCTTATACAACAGTCCAGGTTATAACTTACTGCAGACTCCCACCACCATCAAATACCACTTTGCTAGCTTGTTTTTGCCTGCTCCACTGAAGTCAGTCAAACATCATCTGTTCAGAACCAACAGAAGTGGATCAGGATTTCTAGACTCCGGAGAAGCTGCACCCAAGCTCAGATCTGGTATTTTACTTCAGTTCTTCCCTAGATTAATTCAGACCACTGAATCTGAGAGGTTTTGGATAACATTGACGTTAATTGGCAGAGGGAGGAAGGGGGACCCAGCACTGAATACTTATGTTTAAGTACCCTATTAAAAGATTAATTATTCCATCTCTATCTTGTTGTAAAACAGAGGACAGAATGAAAATGGACTCATTTCAATAGGTGTTGCTAGTAATATTTCAGAACTGAAAATGTTAAGCTACAGATATTTTTTTTTCCAAGTAGGTTATGGGGAAAAAGAATTAACATGATGTAGAAAAACGAAGAACCTAAAAAGACAACTTCATCACAAACTTTTGAAGTGGTAAGGGGAGAGAAGACACTACTTCTATGCAGCTAGAAAGATGACAATATTATTTAACACAGGAAAAAATGAGACCCAAATTCAGAGTTCTTATAACTGTTGACAAAGATGTCCCAAAGATATATTACCTTTCCTTTTTATTCTCACTTCCTTGCCAAGAGGTATAAATGTCACCTTCACTTCCTTCTCTGTCTAGAAAAGGTCAGGGTGCTTTACACTCTTCTTCCTGTGATGACTCCAAAACCTGCCTGTTCAGCACATTGCCACACAGAGACTATCGATCTGTACTGTTGTACTAAAGTCAAAGAGCCAGCAGAAATTCCATTGCAAGAAAGTACTATGGGCTTTCAACAGGCCTCTGGAACACCATTAACTGATGAATCCTGCTCAACTAGAGGAATGTAGACAGAAAAAATACTGAAAATGAGATTATGGAAAGGGTTTAGTGAATCACTCATTAGAATAATTTTGGTAAAGAATGATGCAAACCAAAAATGCATACTGTTCTGGTGGTGATTAATTCAAGGGAAAGAGATTGATAAACAATTCAGTTAACATCCACCTTGTCTCCAGGCTAGCCCAACAAAGGATGAGGATGTCTCTATTTTGGTATGAAGCTTTAAACATGAACCCTTCAAAATTGCCTGAATGCCTCCAAAAAATGGAAAACTATAACAATAAAAGGCTGAAGGATAAGCTTCTAATAGCAAGTACTTAATTCTGTTCCCTAATCATACCTTATTAGCAGGTTGGTTTTTGGAAGTCTAATAACTTAGAATCACTAAGATTTAAAATACTAGGCTTGAATGAAAGATGTTGAAAGATACTGTTTGTTATTAAGTCTCTAAGGAGGCTCAACGTTTAGCCTCGTTTTTAATTCTCACTGATATATCAAACAAGAAAATTAAGGGGTTCTTGCAGATAAAACAGGTTTTTTAACCACAAGCATAGACACCAAAATCTCCAGTGAGTACACATGTGCTTTGCTAGCACATTCAGCTCAGGAGTCCGGAACAATTGCTTCCATGAATTTTACCTGGCTTAGTCCTTGCCTTTTTCAGAAAAATTAATGATCAAATGACTGCTCTAATGACTGCATTTATGCTGTTGCATTATAAACTCATAGGAAAGATGAAGAAGCAAATATAAGAATCACTGACATTTAGAATCACCAGCACCATGTTTCACTGAAATCAATGCAAGCGTGAATCTGGGAGAATTAGTCAATGAATCAATTAAGTGAACAGCTGGATAAATCTTTTCAATAAAACATTCAGGGTCTCCATAACAATACAGCACTCTGATTTCCCTTAGTAAACAAAGGGAAGAGGTGAAATGTAGCTAAGGGTAAGTTTAGGCTAGAAGTGAAAGGGAAATTTAGATTTCCTACATTGTCACAACAAAAAAAGAGAGCTCAAACCTGACTTATTCATAGTGTTCTTGCATGGATGACACTGTGATACTAAACAAGAGTCAAGTGCATCATGTTACACTTGGAATTGGGCCTACCCAATTGTATTAAAATTCTGATTCAGAACATTTAAGATTAGATCTATAACTCATCCAAATTGACTACAGAAACCCTGCCAAAGTAAAACCAGAGGATTCAACATAGCTCTACTAATAAGAGTACAAGAGCAATAGCAGCTCTGTGTCAGATAACAAACATGACATTTTTCAGGAGAGAAGAGAATGAGCGGGCACATCCATGCTTGCCTGAGCAGACAGGCAGGCGCATACAAAAGACACAAATCTATCCTTGTGCCAGCAGCCACAGCTCTGTCTTCCTATGGAAGCTACACCCACTTATGCTCATTTGCTCTGTAGCTACATTAAGAACGAGATCAACCTCTGCAAATCCATAGAACCTTACTAAAACCCAGTGAGGCAGTGCCAGTTTGCAGCAGAGGAGAATCTGAACCTTACTGTACCTTTGGAGCCTGTTTGATTGAACAGGGGAGGGAATTCCTTTTCTTTCAGCTTATTTAAATGACCTACAGTTACCATGGTTACTCTTAAGGCATTTGAAATCTGCCTGCATGATGCAATTGGCGAAATGACAAGGCACAAAAATTGATGTTCCTGTGAAACAGGCTGTTCACCCAGGACAGAAAACGAAAGGTTGCAATAGCTGATGCTGAGGATCTCATATTTAACCCATTGGCTCCACCTCAAACACTTCCAGTGCTATCAAATTAGCATTTCAACTGTAGTTCTCTCATGACACTGGGTACAAGTGCTTTTGTTTCAACAAAGCCTACTGTGTTAAGTTCACTCCACTGAGGTTTTAAGACAACAGAGAAATGTCATTCAGAGAGCAGGAAACAATGAGCTATTCTCTTCCATTTATCTGTCCTATCTATCAGATAGGGAGCAAGAAAATCTTTTTTCTTTAACAAATTACGTCATGAACTGCAAAAGAGACTGCAAATGCTTTCCCTTCTCACCCTGCTACAGCTGCATTAGCTGTGCATTTAAAACACTTTCTATGAGTGTTTGTGCTTGCCCATTTTCCCTCACATGCTATATCAAAATACCTCTACCAGCACTCTAACAAAAGCGATGCTAAGCTGTTAGGAGTTAATGAATAGAATATGGCAATACAGAAGCAGCCACTCATTTTTCTCCAGCATAGCTATTTATACCAACACCAGCATAGATATATTCAGCCCAATAAAACCTGGTATTTTAGTAATGCAGAAATTGTTGGTGTAACTCCCCCCTCCTTCCCCCACCATGGCATCTTAATTCACTACCCTGCCACAGGCTGACTACTCAATATAGAATCATAGAACCACCAGGTTGGAAAAGACCCACTGGATCATCGAGTCCAAGCATTCCTATCAAACACTAAACCATGCCCCTCAGCACCTCGACCCCTGTGCTTTAAACACCTCCAGGGAATGTGAATCAACCACCTCCCTGGGCAGCCTGTGTCAGTGCCCAGTGACCCCTTCTGTGAAATTTTTTTTCCTAATGTCCAGCCTAAATCTCCCCTGGTGGAGCTTGAGGCCATTCCCTCTTGTCCCATCCCCTGTCACTTGGGATATCTTACCATCCTTAGCCTGGTACCATATGTGACAATGAAACAAGGAAAAGGGTGGAGGGAGGAGCAAATGTTTGTTCAATAAAATCCAAATGATGGATTTGCATAGATGTTTTCCACTTTTAAAAGGAAGGAAAGTATTACTTTTCCAAGTATATGCTTTTCCAAGTATACAATACTGATTTCAACAAACACAAAGTGAATGCAAAACAGAAGACAGTCCTTCTTTTATCCAATAACTAGGAACTAGGTTTAGGTTGCCTGTGTTTTGTGCCGTAGCAGAGGCTGACATGATGACACCACCAGCAAGGCACAGAACTGCCATTTCAGGCCCTGATCCTACACTACTGGTGCCTCCAAGAGCTGGGCCAGTGACTTCACAGGTCCAAGGATCAAGCTTTTAGGCGTCAACACAGTTGCTACACACCACAGAGAAAATATCACCTGAAGGTTTCTGGCAGCAAGGGACACAGAAGTTCACGGTTAAAAGCTCCTCACTCAGCCTTCTAAAGCTTCCACTTTGATAGTGCCTCTCAAGAGCTGTATCATGTGTCAGCACTTGCAAACACATTTGATATCAATATCGTATCTACCGTCCCCCCTAAACATAAAGCAAAATTTTGGAAACAAACCAAAAGAACTCTTGAAAGATAGATGATTCAATGCTACACAGCATGTAAATAAAAATCATGTCATCTTCAGGATTCAGAAGCTGCACTCCAAATGACAAGTGATCCTTTTTTACTCATCATCTCCAGTACACGTCCTTAGTTCACCAGATGCCTTTTTAATCTGATACTTTCAGCTTTAACAGCTGCTTCTTGCTAAACCTACTGTAGTTATCCCCTCTAAAGTTATCCACTTACATCAACATTGTCTTAAAGCTTTGTTTGTAAAATCTCTCTCTTGACCTCTGTGCTTTCAGGAATAGAGGCACCTACTCCTTTTTTTACAGCACCTACATCAACAGCAACAGCAGGGCCAGAATCCATGGACAAAAGCCTTCTGTTCCACCACTCTCTACAGTGCCAAGAAACATTTGTACTATTTGGTTTCATGAGATATGTACAGCTGCATATAATGAAAAGCTAAATGCACTCCAGCCAAGCCTTTGGACTGCAGATTTGGCATGTAACAACATTCTGAACTCAGCAGCAAAGCACCAACCACGTCCTTAGACACATTTCCCACTTCAAAGGGTTAGCAAGGCCCAAACTCTGCATATTTTATGTAGGGATCTTCATCTTTACATATGCAGGTCACATAAACACAGGAAGGAAGACAAAGTGAAGGGACCCTAAACACTTCTTCAGGCTTTTGCTAAGCATTCTGTATTGTTAAGCAGCAGGAGTATGAATGCCCTGGATGTAGAGCAGCTGTTTGTGTTTCAGTAGGCAAGAGATGGCTGGCTAGGCTACAGATTAAGCAACAGGAAGCCCTGCTTTGCCAGACCAGTCTTACCTTACAGAAAAGGAGATGAGTAGGAACTCTCTCCATCCTCTGTGCCCTCCAGGTTACTGCAATGTGAAGACTGCTCTCACCAGTACACAGCCTGAGTGATTCTGCTCTGGAGGGCAGCTGGCCAAATGACAGCCCAGAAAGATAAAGAAGTGTTCAGGGAGATGATCACAGAATGAAATCTTGTTTCTAATTGAAAAAAAAAAAATGGCATATTAAATAGCTGTTAAGTCACTCTCCTGTACTAAGAGACTGTGATTCTCTGCATTTTTATTTCTTCCGGCTTACAAAAGTTGAAGTCAAAGTTGGTGCAAAAATAGGAATTGTACCTCCCAAAGGACCTGGCAAACCACCACTGTAAACGCAAGTATTTTTTATCACATAAGTGTTAGCTACAGTCTAATCTCTCCTGTATTCTAGTCTATAAAACTTACCATCCAGACCCACAAGCTCTTCCTCAAAACTGTTACATTAGAGCATCAATGAAAAATAGGAAGAGGGAAGGGGATGACAGAAAAAAGTACATTAAAAAATATCCTGTGGAACCTTAATTCAGCAGCTATCATACAGCAGAATTAAGAGAACAGATTTGGGTATGTGTACTAGTTTTGGCTGGGATAGTAAATTTTCTTCATAGGAGTTAGCATGGTGCTGTGTTTTTGATTCGTGCTGAAAACCATGCTGACTGACAATTCCAGAATGTTTTAGTTACTGCTGAGCCATACTTACATGGAGACGAGGCCTTTTCTTCTTCTTACACCAATCTACCAGTGAGAAGGCTGGGCAAGCACAAGACGTTGTGAGGGGACACAGCCCAGAGAGCTGACCCCAGACTGGCCAAAGGGAGATTCCATACCATACAATGTCATGCTCAGCAAATGATGCTGGTGGGAGTTGGCTGGCAGGCACCATGGATCAGGGGTTGTCTGGGCATTGTCAGTAGGTGGTGAGCAATTTTATTGCATATCCTTTGGTCAGTTCAGGTCAGCTATCCCAGCTGTACCCCCTCTCACCTTCTTGTGCACCCCCAGCCTCCTGCCCGGCAGGGCAGTATGAGAAGTTGGTCTTTGACTTTGGTGTAGGTACTGCTTAGCAACGACTAAAACATCTGTGTTCCTACCAATATTATCCTCATACTAAATACAAAACACAGCACTATACCACCTTCTAGGATAAAAATTAACTCTATACCAGCCCAAACCAGGACATGCAGATATTTACAGAGCATTAGAGTAACACCTTCTAGCTTTCCTAAGAAATATTTGGTAACTTGAGAGCTGAAGATGCTACTTTTGCAACCCAGACCACCCATACCACTGTTGTGCTTTAGCTCCTATGTTACCTTCACAGCAGTTTTATGGCTAGGGCTCCAGGATACAATGGGAAGGCTACAGCATTCACTGAAAACAGATGAACCTATTTATTCAAGGTACTGGAAATTAAATGACTCATCAACCATCGAGCAGAATGCTTCAGAGGGGTTTGTACCAGTGAATCCAAATATTGATGCTGCTAAGCTGTATGTATACTCTACTTCTATATCTGTACATTGTTCTCAAACTGTAAGAAGAGTGGATAACCTACCATCAGATATATTTCTGATTAAACATTTAAAAAAAAAATTGTACGCACCACTGGAACTACCAACATGGGAAAACACAACAGATATGTGCTCCATTTGCTTCTTTCCTTTTATTTTTTTTTTTAATTAAAGAAGTATTTCCACAGGCTAGGTACTTCCATCTCACATTCCACAAATCTCTACTCATATGCTGCTTGCTCATGTGCTTATCAGATTCACTCTGTTTACTCTGGCAAAACTCATGTTGGCATAACTGCAAGTTAAACTCTCGTACTGACTACAAGCTTAAGTTCAGGATTTGAAAGATTGTTCACAGGAATTACTGGAAAAGTAGAAGATCCAACTGTTCATGGAAATAAATTTGCAGGGAGTTTCACCAGCAGACAATATTATAGTATGAAAACAATAGAGCAAAGGACACTGACCCATTAAAAGGCAGGTTGTCATTTTGTAATGGAACTGGTAAATCCCCTCAGTCAAGAAAATCAAGACTTTTACAACAATTTCATCCCTCATTCATCTCAATTTGCCCAAAAGCCTCATTCGAAACACAATTATGTTACAAGTATTAACTTATATTTCAATATCTCAATTAACTAACAAGTCTTGTGAAGATGGGACATAAGGTAAAGACAGGGTATTAAGCATAGTTCTGTGCTAAAACTCACTCACATTTAGATGAAGTTAGAAACCTGACAATATTTAAATCTGGAGAATTCTATTGCAGCAGTTTTGGAAAGACAAGGAAAGCAAGGGTTTTTTTCATTCCTTTCTTAGGAAGACTTACAATAACATCCCTCTGAACTAATACTTATGTCATAGATTATAACAGACATACATTTACATAACATATACAAACAAGATATCCATTAACTTATCTGTAACTCCATGAGCTCCCTAATATTACACTATAGGTGTGGAAGAAATGACCATGCACACAGCACCAAAGACTTTCTGGAAATACAACAATTACAAATGAGAATAAAAATATTATTTAACATGTTGTCTTTTCTTCTGACCCAGAATAAAAGAGATCAAACTCTATCCTTCCACATATGTGTGTATAGGCATATGCAGACACTTTTCCTTGCACGTTGATAATAAAGAGATATATCTCAAGGAGGGCCTTTCAGTACCCTGACAGTTTTGACAGCCACTGTCATTATGGCTTATCAAAAAGAGGACACAGCATGATTCTAGTATGTTAAAACGCCTTTCCCAACTTCTGCCCTTTCCTTGACATTTCTTATTGTTTGCTGCCAACACTTTTTTACATTGTAGGACTATCACTGCAATACACAATTTCAGAGTAAAGTTTATAACAAATTAAAGATTTTGTTCTCTTCTGTCATCTATGAATCTAGAGAAGCATGAGTTTCACAAAACCACAAAATTCACTAAAGGTCACATTCACTCTCCAAGGAAGTCAACTCTTTATTTCCAAAGAAATAGTCTGATGAGTCTGGACGAAACCCAAAAATTATAATGGGAAATATATTTCATTGAGACCACTTAAGAAGATCATGATCCACTTCCAGCATTCATTTGAGAGGTCTTCTATTTTAAAAGGAACTTTATGGTACTAGTTTTAGTAGTAACTTGGGTGGTCCCTTTAAGAGGTTTTGTGTCTTGCATTTTACCTTTCAAACTGCAATGACAAAAGTTACAGAGAAACTATAAGCTGAGTAGCTTTCTGTTTACAGAAGATAGAAAAGTGCTAACAAGAGAAAGGGTACTTTTCACAGGTTCAAAACAAAGTTTTCCTGATTTGGTTTTAAGTCTGGTTTGACCAGAACTGATCTTTTAATACCCCCTTCATCCTACCCACAGTCCTGGGTTTTTTTGGCCAAGTGTAAATGAAGGCCTAGAGAGGACTCATTTTTGAGGGCCCATGCGTACTTGTAGTGAAAATGAATAAAAAAATCATTAATCAGCCACAAAACCTGCTTAATTCTGGCCAATTACCATCATCTTGAACTCCACAGTAAATCAAGCTATATGTGATTTCAAATAAGAACCACTGCCTGCATCAGCCCATAGGCTGTTTTGATGACACCAGTTTTATCTCAGCTTCATCAGGATTAGACACCAGCATTTTAGTCCAACCCTGAAAATGAAGAATTGCTGACTTTTTAAGGACATGTATGATAACATATTAACATACCTGAAATGTAGACATTGACACCTAGCTGTTAGCCTAGAAAAGAAAGCAGCACTCAAATGTTGACAAGGTAAGGTGAGAGCATCTCTGGCATCATCACACACCTCAACTGCACAGTGATCCATGAATTAGTTAAAAGATAGCACTAATAAGCTACCCAGAAAGTTTGAGTCTTAATTTTATGTGCTGCTTCAGGAATTTTAATACTTAGTTTGAGCAATTCTTGGTCCTCTACAGTAGAAGCTGTTTTAACAAATACTCTTGAAGGATGTTCTGACTTATCCTATTCTCCCCAAAATTAGTTGCGGGGGGAGGTTGTGTCTTTTTTGCAATTTTTGTAAATTTTTAAACAATTTGAATTCCACTTCAGGTCAAGTCAAGACCCCAAAGTGCTGATTATTCTTCATTTCCCTTCCAAAAGCCTCAGTTTACAGAGCTTTGCCTCCCCAAATGAAAACCAGTTTAACTGAACTTGGAGCCAATTTGGGTGGTGGAAGCTTTTAGCACATGAACAGTCTTTGGAAGTACCAGAATAAAAGCAAAAACTGGGATCTTGATTCTTTCTTTGTAATTATACACAAAGTTAAATATACACTGACTTGCCATGGCAGAGAAAGACATGGTGAAGCTAACACAAACTTTCATGTTTACAGATGCACAGCAGGGTCACTGGGTTATGATTCCCACTCAACATCCTGCCATCACTAGAACTCCCCTTTCACATCATGCACGTGAGATGAGTTCAGAGCGATGAATGCACCCACAGCAGGGAGGTACAACATTCCTTCTGGTTACTGGAGCAAAAAAACCCCAACTTTGTCGATTTCCAGCTCCCACAGGACTTCAAGGTGTATTAAACAGCTTCAATAAAATAGGATGGATATAATCTAACTCCAGATGTTTTTTTCAGGTCTAGCAACACAATCTCCTTGTTACACAGACTTTGTATATCACAGTGATATTCTCGTGACAGAATAAAACCCTCATATCTTACCAGGAAGGCGCCTAAACCCTTCAACTCTGGATGCCACCCTCTTCGAAATCTAAGAAGTTAAATTACTGACTCCATTATTTGTTATGAATCTCAAATATAGTTGGACATTTGAGTTCCACCATTGTGTTTATAAAGAGGACTTAGTAAGAAAAACACCTACTTTCTATTCCACGTATGATATTACAGCCAGTCCGGTAAACAGATGCTTCAGTGACCAACACTTCCCCAGTAAAACATTTGTAGGACCTGGTCATTAAAACACTATGCTGAGATACAGAAACCTGAAGTTCAGCTCACAACTATGACACAGATTTCCTCAACAAGTCTGAGATGTCATTTAAATCCTTTAAGATCAATAAATTCAGTGAAATTTATTTCTTTTTACTATCTGTTCGAAATAAAAACATTTATGCACTTATTTAATCTAGCAAAATGGGCTTCAATCACATTTCAGTCCCACACTACCACTATAGTACTGAGTTCTGACACCAGCCGTTCAGCATGTGGACTCAGCTGGGAAAGGAACCTGTGGCTAAAAAACACATCTGCAAGTGTATTTCTAGAAAAACAGTTAAAAACTGGCTGTCCTATCAATAAGAAAGGGATATATCAGGCCTGCTGAACACTTCCCTTATATAATGAATCCCTGCAGCCAAACAAGGTAGAATTCACGATGCCAGCACCATGTACATGGTGTAATTCACTAAGTGCTGCTAGAATGACAGTTCTGCAAGACCTAAAGGCATGGAGTCTGTCAGGCAATACACTAGCCATCAAGCAACAAGACAATAAACCAATATGCAGTGAAAGAACCAGATAATTTCAACCAGCCATCCAAAAAAGCATTGTCTCCTTCACGGCACATCATAGTTCAGAAGATTACAGCATGAGAAAATATTAATTTTCCAAAACCACCGCAAAGGCAAAACAAAGACAATCTTAATGCATTGATTCTGCATGAGCTTGGTCCCAACGACAAAAGTTGCATTAATGAAGTGCCTTTGATATTCACATAGATGTTGCACTGATTTCCATAGTCAGAGCTCTTTTCCAGGGATGTCAAGCATCTGGCTGGTGGCATAAAAAAGGAAATGATGAAATCAGGTTTCCTATGGGTTTGTATGCCAACTGGTTTCCAACTTAAAATTTCCTTTAAGCTGTAGTTTTCACAACAGAGCTTTTATGCTTGTAGCCCCTAGTGCCTAGTAAGGTTATACCCATGATATCGTTTTCTGAGCAGCACACTAAGGGCACTTCCTCTCCTGCACTGTGGAGGCTGTTACCTTTCTTGTCAGATTTGGTTTAAACTGGCCGACAGGTTCACAGCTGTAAAGGGGGAAAAGAGGAAAGACAAACAAGGATGGTAAAATTGTTCATGATCACATAAGCCTCAATCCCTCATGAAGCTAGGTTTAAGATACCATAAAACTGTAGTGTTTTTAGCCCAGTAATCTTAACCCTTTCATAAAGCCTCCAAGGTACCCAAAGATGGTTCAAATTAACCAACACACACATACAAGGTAAAAGTGGAAAATGAACAGCAGGGAGAGATGATGGGAGAGACTTCTGTATAAGCACAGAATTAGTGCTCTGTACTATTTCTGCCTCGATGTATTAACCTTTCTCTCTGTGTCCTCCATTTCCCTTTAGTTTCTCACCATGAAAAAAATCTTCTAATTGCTATGAAACTAAAGCCGTCTTTCTGACAGATTGACCTAGAAGGCCAAGTGGGTGTCTAGGGAGCATAGGCACTTCAGTGACAGTCTTAATTCTAGTCAGTGTAGAGAAGTGAATAAATCATTCTTGCAGAAGTTGTTATTAAACCTGGGAGGAGAGATTCAATCTCTATTCCCTAGATTTGTTAGGTTTTATTTTTATTACAGTTTCAGATACAGAACAGAGAAATAAAAGGAAAAAAAAAGAAAAGAGCAAGAGATGTTCAGGAAAGGCAGAAGTGCAAAGCTCAGCCTTCAATCACCAAGTGGAGAACATTTAAGTTCTGTTGTTTGACAGACCTAGTGCTGACTCACCTGAGGCAAAGCTGCATTGCCAGTACTTCAGGATACTGACCCAAGCTTCAAGAAGTCAATAACATACAACCTGTCCTCTTCCATTGTCCTTGTGCGTTTTGCTATTTCTTGACAACAAATGAATTTCCATTGGTCAAATTAGATTTTTTCTTTTTCCAGATTTACACAATTTTTTTTTAGATAGTCTGAAAATATTTTTAGGTAATTACCTATTCATTATTATTTTACTGGAAATGTGCTACTTAATACTAGATAAGGCATTCTGTCAGAGTGCAAATAAAAACCAGTTCATCACAAGATTCTCTCCCTCTATTTCTACTTGTGGCCTTTGATGACAGTGGCTGTTACACCTCCAGCCTGCTTAATATACACATCTACACTGTGGAACTTCATCAGCCTTGGTGAGACTGCATTTTTAACTGATGGAATATGTGAGCTTTCAACTTCATTTTCTGGTTTTTTTATTAGTTCTAAAGTGATGCTTTCCATGAAAACAGGGAATCTGGAATCCCCAAGATGTCAGAAAAGTGTGAAATGAAGGAGTAATGAACACACAGTTTTAAGCAAATGCTGAGGGGAATTCAACCCTCTCCTTTGAACACAACAGGTTACACTGAAGAGGCTGAAAATGTGCACAACAGTAACAGCATTTGTTTCACTCACACTGCTTCACAAATATGAAGTCAATGGTCTTCAGGGGAAAATGAGTAATCACTATATTGAAAACTCTCGGTAATTTTCATGACATTACTTGTCAAGCAGCAGCTACGTATTGCCTTATAAAGGCAATCATCCCTTACTGAGCATACCCGTGCAAAATGTTAATAGCTATGGTATGTCTGCATAATGAAGTTACAGGTATTCTTGTTTGTGCAGCATAGATAAAACACAGTTTTCACCAACAGGTTCAGTAGTACAGGTTTCCAATGCCAGGCAAAGTATTCTCAAGATGCTATCAATTTAATACAACGTAAAAATAACAAGACTCCTTCAGGAATAGCAACATCATTTTGTACACATGAAAACTAACATGTTCTGACATAATTTTAGACTTGTACTGCATTTATTTTGGATGGTTGTCTCCAACCTTCCCTTTGACCAATACAAATTTCAGTGCTGGCTCCACTAGAAACAGAAATAAGCCCTTTATGAACAAAGATCCCAAAACACCTTTGTATGATGTAAAAGGGAAAACTGAAGTGAGGATGATTTGCAGCACACAAGAGTTAGCTACAAAGGAAAAATGCAGCGGGTAACAGCAGTTATTGCTCTAATGCTACACTGTTTTACTTGAGAGAACGATTTTATTAGATTACTTTTCCACTTCTCTGTGCACATCTAAATAAAAAGTTACAATGGCATGTCCAAGTCACAGCAGAGGTAAAGAAAACAAACGCAGCACATACATGCTTTATAATCGCTTTACTTCATCATAGACTAGAACACCAGAAAATCAGTAAGAATCCTATAGAAACACATCTGTCATAATAAAATGTGTAGCATACATATATCAAATCCTAACAAGTGTGCCTGCATGTTCAGTGGAGAAAATCACTTCATAAAACAATCCCAGGGGAGAACTAAATACAAAAAAGTGTCTAATGAAGGGACAAAACTGATGTATCCAGAGGATAAACAGATAACAATAAGAACTCTTCATCAATATACTGGACTTGACAGACCAATGCTTTTATCCATTACTCTAAGTCTTACTAACTTCACATTTTCCAAGAGCCATACACTTTTTGTCTAGGCTGGAATTGGGGGACTGAAGTGACTAGTGTCTATTTATATCCCTCTAATCAATTCAATTCCTTACAGATACAATCCATGTTAAAGAGACATTAATCAAGGCCCAAACAGGTAGTGGCTCTTCTGTAAGGAAAGGGAGTATACTGCATCACAGTACTTGCTTCAAGAATTGCCTTAGGAAGTGCACTTCCCTGGAGCCGAAAAAATTTAAGAAAACTTCTGTCTAGATTTAAAGACCTGCTCATGTCCAGTCACTCACGCAAGACAAGTCAGGTTCTCTTACACAATTTAGGTTAAGGAAATGTATGTAATAAAACCTAAAGTTTGCCACAACGGTTTCCAATTATTCTGATTTGCCATATTAGTAATAATTTGCTCACTGCCCCTTACAACATGAACCTCAAATTATGTGAAAAAGAGATTTCTCTGATATTCAAAGGTAAAATTTTGACAGTGTTTTTCTATGTTAAGGTCTAGTATTCTAGCCCAGGATCAGTCTCAAGCGGTTATCTCTAATCTCCTCCAGATTTAGCTTCTGCTGACCTCCAGTAAGCAACTCAAGATTTTAATAAAGAACTCAATTAATTTGAAAATCACATTACGCCAGGAACATTAAGACTCTATTCCTGTAATTATTAATAGTATTGACCAGGAGAGAGCAGACAACACATATTTTGTTGGTGATTTTAACATTTCTCTTATTGTCTTCTCTTTCATTCTTCAGTTCATTTGTTCGGCATATTTAGAAACTTTTTCTGTGTATCCAACTTCACCATTTTCTTTGGTATTGCGTTTCTTTTCCTAGACATCAGAATACCATTTCATAAAAAAATACTACCAGTATAACTGAGACAAAAGACATTTCAAGAAGAAAGACATAATGAAGAAAAAGAACAAAGAATAGGCCTGAGAATTGTCTTGGTATTGTGGTTTACATGGCTTCTGAAGAGTCCAAGCATAAAAAGGAAAAAAATATAATAAAAATATAAATAAAATTTTACCATTAAAATACCCTTTACTATCATGTTGATTTCCTAATCAGTTAGAATGCAAATTCAGAGTGAGAGCACACCTGTGGTCTTCCTGGACTTCAGCAAAGCCTTTGACACAGTTTCTCACAGAATTCTGCTACAGAAACTGTCAGCCTCTGGCGCACACTCTCCTGGGTGGAAAACTGGTTGGATGGCCGGGCCCAGAGAGTGGTGGTAAATGGAGTTAAATCCATCTGGAGGCCAGTGACAAGTGGGGTCCCCCATGGCTCAGTGCTAGGTCCAGCCCTGTTCAATGTCTTCATCAATGACCTGGATGAAGGCATTGAGTGCTCCCT
>WAAB01013174.1:66264-163321 GCA_013389865.1 Piaya cayana
AGCAACAAGGCTGGTGAAGGGGCTGGAGAACAGGTCTTATGAGGAGCGGCTGAGAGAGCTGAGGTTGTTTAGCCTGGAGAAGAGGAGGCTGAGAGGAGACCTCATTGCTCTCTACAACTACCTGAAGGGAGGTTGTAGAGAGGAGGGTGCTGGCCTCTTCTCCCAAGTGACAGGGGACAGGACAAGAGGGAATGACCTCAAGCTCCACCAGGGAAGATACAGGTTAGACATTAGGAAAACATCTTTCACAGAAAGGGTCACTGGGCACTGGAACAGGCTGCCCAGGGAGGTGGTTGATTCAGCCTCCCTGGAGGTATTTAAGGCACGGGTGGACGAGGTGCTAAGGAGCATGGTTTAGTGTTTGGTTGGAATGGTTGGACTCGATGATCCAGTGGGTCTCTTCCAACCTGGTTATTCTATGATTCTGTTACAAGAAAAAGAATTCATGTTGTACAGATTTGCATCTCGTAGGAGACTGCTCCCTTGTCGAACAGCCTTCATGCTGCAGCACAGCACTAGCAAGGATGATCTCATTTCTGAAGAAGGATCACTCTTATCTGACGTGACCTCAGAGGCTACCAAATAAAAGCAAATCCAGCGGCAAAATTTCTCCTGCCACAGTAGCTGGCCCTAAGCTGATCACTTTTACTACAATGTCTGTTCCAACTTCTTGGTTTAAGTTCTGTTCACTTTAATTTTGCTTTTTCTCAAATATTTTCTCCCTCAATTTCGGTTCTAAGATAAAGTAAAAACCAAACCAAAACACCATGTTAATGCAGCATTAAAAATTAAAAAAACATCTTGTTAAACCCCCTCCATGCTCTATAAAAGAAACTATTTACCAGACTTTTCAAAGACTGAATAATGCAGGGTGTGAAGCCATCTGTGAAAGGTGTGACGATATAAAATTTATACGCTAGCATAGCAAGAAAACAAGACAACATCATATTGCCAAGCCTTTGTGGCTTTACATATTCTGAGATTTCTGACACCAATAAATTCTTTGCTTTCCCATCACCAAGCACTAAAACATTAGGTATGACATATTTGTTCAGGACATCTCACCTCACTTATTACTTACTACCTTACTTACTGAAAGAAAAAATAAAAAAGAGAATTGTACTGCTACTACAACATGGCTGAATTAAAAATAGAAGCTATCTGTTTTTCTTGATGGACAGGGAGTAGAAGCACAAAAACGCCAACTACTCCAGGTTGTTACATAGAAAAAAACAGGAATGCCACAAAAAAAATTAGAATGATCCCAAAAGGCTGCAACAGTTGCAGTGTAAGCCTGCTCACACTACCCTGTCCTATCCTCAGCTAAAAATAGCTTCACCCAGGTGAAGGACAGAGCCTCCTATAGTTCCTCATTATGTGATATTCACTTCCTACAGCTCCCACATCAGGCACCATAAACCCACAAACCCAATTCAAAACCATTTTGGACTCAGACAGCCGACTCATCTTATTAGCACTTCCTGAATAATTACTGCTTTGTAGTTATTCTTACTGTGTATTTCTGTAGTTCACACAAATCTGTAGTCCACTCCCATGTCACACCTTTTGCTTCTCTCCTTCCAAGCAGGCTGGTACGCTCTTACTCAACACCTCTGAGTATTTTAAAATTTAAAATCTGATACATTACCTTAACTCATTTTGAAGAAAAATAGCAGATTACAACAGCTGACCTGCTTGACAAAAACACCACAGTGTTATTCCTTCCTTAAGAAAAAAAGGAGAAACATCTGAAATAAATAGACACCTAATGTATCTATTAGGCATTATTAGATATCTAATAGATAGAATAAATAATGTATCTTTAATAGACTGCATTTACAGTAGAGATATGTAGCAGAAAGGGATAGAGAATTTTTAGGAGGATTAAAATATCCCCAAAATTACATACCGTAAGGGTTATTCAAAATAATATAGCAGATTATCCTTGCCTAAATACCATAAATACTTTCCTGCTATTTGAATAAACAGCTCCAGGGACACTTTTCAAAACAATGCCTTTTAATAGTCTGTATTTGTTTTAAGTAATTAGAAGTAAAAAATAGAGATATTTTAAAGATAGTGAAATACAACTTCTGTGGGGATTCGCAAGCATTGTTTCAAGGATGCCTTTTAGAGAACTCAGAAGTCACTGAAATTAATTTAAAAAATACCACTAAATCTCACTTCTACCAGTAAGATATAAAAAGTACCATGTTTAAAGCATGCATTACAGACCTTAGGGTCTCAACGGCTTTCCACAGTCACCTACAACTGCTGTATGCAAGGTTTTACACATGTGGCTGCAACTCCTGAATCCTTCTCTATAGCACAGCAAATTTTTTCTTCCATTTTTATTTTTAAAAGTTTTTTTTTTAAATCCCATTTCTACAAATAAATAGAAAATCAAAATATACCCCCCCCCCCCCCGAATCTTCTAAAAATGACAGTACAGATTATATTATGCTTCCCAATCCTGCTCTCCAGGGAATTATTTTAGTAACAAAGATATGCTACAGAGAATAACTCCAGCAGATTTGAGTCTTGATGGTAAGGCTTAATGAAAGAACAAAAACCTGGACACAATGGAAAAACACAGCCAAATCCTTCAAAGCAGTAATTGGTCACAGAAAAGTTACCTTTATGCATATGAAATGCAGTTACCAGAAACTCACATGAAGCCTGTTGTACTAGATAAATGCATTCATTTTCAATTTAGTTGCTAAAGTCTGAATGTGTGACTGACACAGAAACTTTACTTAGCATATGAAAATAAAGACATAGCCAGGACTTCAATATTCACATTTCACTGAGGGAGATGGAGAGAGCAGAACAAAAGATAGATTCAGGCAGTGAGGACTGTACATCTCTCCTCCACCTCCTACAGTTACTCTGGGTGATCTAAGCCACATTAGGCTACACTAACATTCGCAAGTAAACTGGTGCAACAGGAATAGATCACTGGATTGAAGTATTTAAGACCAAGTCCCTGATGTCTACACTATACAGAGAATTCATGCATTTTATATCACTATTTCAGTCAGAACACTGAAACAACTGTCACCAACACTGAAATGGTTTGCAGTGCTCTGCAGAATCGGTCATTGATTCAGACCCCCTGAGACCCCATTAACAGTTGCAAAATGGTCTTAAGTAATACCTCCTTTGTGCCTACAATATGTAACATTATTGAAGGAAAAGGGTTTAATCAGTCCTTTGGCCACACAAGTATGGTTATGTTTAATATTATTCTATATTCTAATAATACTTCAGTGGTGGGTAGGAACAAATGTGAACATCTGTAGTAAAACCATGACTTTTCCAACATGCACACCTTCAAGAAAAATCAGCGTATATGTGTTCAGATCATCTACGTACAAGAATTACATCAAATGATCAGTTGGCTTTCTGCTTCAGAGAATGTTTTCAATATAAAAAAAACCTCAGGCATTCTGAGCATACACCATAGACCCAAACAAATCACTCACAAAAAATTTCCATACCAGGCAATGCTTACGTTTCCAGAACCTGATCTTAAAATTTAGGCCTTCAGTAAACCAAAAAGAGTGATGACCAATTTCACAGAGCAGTCACGGTGAAATGAGAGAAATTTCACAATTTTATTCGGGAAACAAGGAGCAAAGAGAAAGAGGTTTGCTGGGTTATTTTATATTTTAAATCCACTCACACACATAGTACTGATTTCTTCTGCAAATGTTTTAAGGTGCAGCTGTAGGGACAGGAGAGTAAGAAAACCTGGTGGATGCAGAAAGCTCATAGCAACAAGGTGACTTCTTTGGGGACATACTAAATTAGGTCAGAGGTCCAGTCTGACAACAGCCAGTCTCCCAATCAGATCAAGCAGCTAAAAAACATTTATTCACTGTACTCATCTCAATCTTCCCATATTTGACTTTGTCCTGTCACCCATTATTTCAGCATCTGAACACATTCCATCTCTTCTGTATATGTTGGCAACATAAATCTCTATGAGACTTCAAGGATGCAACAGATAAAGAATGGTATATGTGGTTTTGACTAAGGAGGATAGAGGCCTAACTGATCTTGAATACACTTTGGTAGCAGGAAAGCATTAGCAGAGTAGAAAGGTTTTGCAGTCCTTCCTACAAATAGTTACACTGGATTGGTATAATATCCTATATGAATTTGTCCGCAGCCATATACACATCAGTCCACAGCTCCATATATAGATGAAAAGATTTGTTTAGTATTTTATTCCAGGTTTTGTCAACTGCAATTTGCCAGAGAGAAACATACATAGGCTTCTCTATAAACCTTACCCTATACCAGGTCCTATCTGTCCTGTTAAAGACTGGGACAGGGTAAAGAAGATCTCATAAACCCAATGAAGAGCTGGAACACATCTGTGTAGCCTGTACCGTGGAGAGAGACAGTATTGCTTTATATCAGCAAGAACTTAAGTACACATTCATTACCCTCAAACACAGTACATATTCTGAAAACTGACAGACCAATAACGGAGTTTCTTAGGCCAAATGTAAGCTTTTAACTTGAAGGCAATTCCTCATCATCCATCCCAAATGTCACAGAAGTCAATGGCTTTGCCCTATTCCAGTGCAAACTTCCATCTTTGCAGTCAGAAACATCCCTTAGCTGTACTGTTTTATGGTGGCAGCATTCTGTACTGAGGGAAGTGGTACTGATTTAAAGGCAACTGTTTTGATAGGACTTCTTTTTTCATTTTGTTTTCCTTTTTGTTTTGTTTTGGTTGTGTTTTTTGCGGTTGTTTTTTTGTTTTTTGAAGATGAACAAGCCCAACCACCACAGGGAGTGCTGGCAGTGAAGATGCCAAGAAACAGATTTCAGATTTCATGTTTCCTGCCAAAGTATATTTGCACACTATGCTCGCCACAGCTGACTTGGAGCTGCAAAGATCTTTTTCCTTTGGTTCTTCAAAGTTTCATTGCTACTTCCCATATGAAAACTTAAAAGGAAGCCAGGCTCCTTATGGCAGTTCTTGGAGACAATGATAAACCTGCTCACTAAAACCCTGCATCAGTGGAAAACTCCTACAGGCCCACAGTTATAATAGCAATGCTGACTCTTGAAAAATCATCACAGAGAATTTATTTCTCCTAATTATTTTAGGGAACTGTAGCGGGCGGTTTAAAATAATTTTTTTCTGTAATCAGCCAAGAACAGAAACTACAAACACCAAGTTGCAAAGGATAAGTTGGAAATACACAAGTGGGAAGAGATGATTTTTCTGAACTCTCCCTGCTTGTCTCCAAACACGCAAGCTATCTGTGCAGTTCCTTAGGAGTCTCCAGTAAATAACTACATGTTTGAATACAGTACAGTGGCACAGCCAAAAGCAGCTGCTGATCCTCCTTCATCAAAAATTGTAAGTTATGTTTGGACACTATTCAACAGGCACAACTACCAACCTTCAGTTAAGTAGCATAAAGATTGTATATGGCATTTCTTACTGTGTTACAGATAGTGGGCATTCCTAACTAATCTCAGCATCTTTCTTAAGAACCTGATTCTCCTTTGATCCAACACGATATGATCAGATAAACTAAGCAATAATACCTCGGAAAACTTTGCCTGAATGTTTGCAGAGATGGGTCAGGTGCTAAAATAGCTCACATCAAACTACCAGCATCTATCCGCAGTTGGATAAAAAATAATTATGTCAGCAGCACAACTGAAGAAGCTTGCTCTCCTGCAGATATTCAGTACATACCAGACTCTTTGGTTTATGAAACAGGCAAGCTCACACCAGACTCTTCTGTAGTTGAGCTGTATGAAGCATTTCACATACAGATTCTCGGGTATCCACAAAAGGCTCAGCTTCCAGTACAGTATTTCCTTGAAATGGAGCGCTAACCTTGTTTCTTTCCTCTAATCAAGAGTCTGTTTTCAAGAAACTTATAGAAATTCATTATTAACAACACTATTACCTCTCTGTCCTCTCTGTGCAACTAGCCAACACGTTTATAAGTCAGAGGTACATAGAAAGCTGTGTTTCTCACACTGAATCAGAAGAAAGTATTTCAGAGATGTGACAGTAGTCCTGGACCAAGTACTGATCCTGGACTGAGTACTACAACTACACTAACTTATAAACAGGTAAGAAAATACAGGACAAGATGACAGGACAGGAAATCTTGAAACCCACAAAATTACACTGGGGGAAAAGCAGTTGAAGTGCTATTTTTACTAGGCTAGCAATAGGCATTTCCAGATGTCACTATAGTTACAAGTCTTTGCTTACAAGCCACTAGGAGATAACAAATAAAATTTTATCACAGGCACAATCACCTTATTTCAGTGGCACAAAAGATTAATTTGATCCAACACTAACACTGTTCATGCTAAGGTGACAGCAATAATATGCAGCTATTCCAGTCAACAGCAAGTACCATCCACGTCCTTACATTAAGGTGCAAACCTTCAGCACTGACATCCCAAAATGTTACACTGACTGATAAAGCCTCGGAAATGCCAGTGCACCAAGTAAGCAACAAAAATTGAATGCTGTGCTGTCAACAGAGTGGTACTAAATAGGGTGTGTAATTAAACAGCATGCAAGTGCACTAACATGAAAAGTATTCCTGAACTGTTCCTTTCCAACATTGATTCATTCTGTTTGTTAACGACACTAAAATATAATCCTTCTGCTCCGTAAGAAACATGACATTGACTAAGAGCCCTAATTTTTCAAATACCTAGGAAAAGAGCAGCTCCATTGAAGACAGGGCAGGCCCATTCGAACACTCCCTGGCTAGCAGCTACTAACAGTCAACTCAGCTCCTTGAAACCCTGCCAAACATTCAAATTTCATTCTATTGACTCCTCCTCCTGTTTCTCCAGATACCTATACACTGTAAAATATAGAGGGGTTTGGGTTTTGTTGTTTTCTTTTTTTTACTGGTCTCTATACACTCTACCAGGATCTGAAATAAAAAGTCCTATCATAGTGCTCTGCATCTCAAAGCTGTCCTGGGAACTTTGTATGAACATCTCACTATCTGGCATAAAAATGAAGATTAATTGTAGAATTCTGTCCTCCATTTCCCTGACTTCATCTTCAATAAGAATTGTGGGAACTGGACAAAAGAAGCAAGGAAAAGGAAGAGGGAGGAAAGAAGCATTTTACAGAATATCCAAAATTGAAGTAAACCTGCCTTCTTCCTGCAGAAAAAAAAGGAGTGGGACACTGCTCAAAGGTGTGATTTTTTAAGTCTCCAAGATCATGACTAGTGAAAGGTTCAAAACAAGAACCAGAAAGGATTCACTACTTTCTTTCTTAGATTCATTTTTCTCCATCTATGTCATTACAATATGTGTTTTGACACTATAAAAGTTTTAGTTAAGATCAAGTTTCCTTTCCTGTGGTCACCAAGAAAACATACAAGCAAGAGAAAGGAAGCCTTGTTTATTTTCATTTTACAGACTGGAAGCTAAGATGCATGGAATGTCAGACAAACACAATGCGTGGAAGAGACAGAAACCTGAAAGTAGATCTCCTGAGAGAATCAAAAGAAATATTGTATTTCCAATCTTGTTTTGCTGCAGGAAGTGAAAATAGTTCTGGAAAAGTAAGAAACACTTTGAGTCCATAGATGTCATTTGTGCACAAGAAAGGAATTATTCCTTTGGCCACCAAACTTATTACTGTCAAGTGAAAAAGTTTCTTTTGTTAGTATGGTTGGTTTTAGTTTGTTGGGCAGCTGTTGGGAGGTGGAAAGAATATGTAAGGAGGAGAACAGAGTTAAATCCATTTCAGTTCAGAAAAACATAGAATTCATAGAATCACAGAACCACCAGGTTGGAAGAGACCCACTTGATCATCGAGTCCAACCGTTCCTATCAAACACTAAACCATGCCCTCCGGCACCCCGTCCACCCGTGACTTAAATACCTCCAGGGAAGGTAACTCAACCACCTCCCTGGGCAGCCTGTTCCAGTGCCCAATGACCCTTCCCGTGAAAAATCTTTTCCTAATGTCCAGCCTATATCTTCCCTGGGGGAGCTTGAGGTCATTCCCTCTTGTCCTGTCCCCTGTCACTTGGGAGAAGAGGCCAGCACCCTCCTCTCTACAACCTCCTTTCAGGTAGTTATAGAGAGCAATGAGGTCTCCTCTCAGCCTCCTCTTCTCCAGGCTAAACAACCCCAGCTCTCTCAGCCATGCCTCATAAGGCCTGTTCTCCAGCCCCTTCGCCAGCTTCGTTGCTCTTCTCTGGACTTCTTGAATGGGCACTGAAAAACTCTGTCCTGTCCAAATCCATCTGTGCTTCTGCAAAGATGAGCAACTGCAGACAGAACCTTTCCTTTTTTGAATGTAATGTTCAAGATAGCATTAATTGCAGATAGAGTTCAAATGAAATGAGAGAGAGAAAAGTGAATTAGGGAAAGGAAAAAAAAATGCAACAAGATGTCTGCATTTCCTACCACTTCCTTTAAACTGAGATATCAATTGATGATATGGCACAAAGGACACCAGCTTTAAGCACTCTGCTTTCTGAGCAGCTGTTTGGCAATGGTCTTTTTTTTGTCTGCACAGCTAGAACAAATGCTCGAAATGTTCAGATGACCTGTCCTCTTTCCTTTCCCATGTGGACATTCTTCAAAATCAAGCAGTTTTTTAAATATAAAGATCTGCAACCATGAAGAGTGATTGTTTCAGAAAACTTGTAAGGTAGTCTAGAAGTAGGGTAAAAAAGAAACCTTACGGAAAAACAGGATTTTTGTTCAAGGATGCCTCATCACAGAACGATGCTTGGTTTTGTGGATAAAATGCTGCAAAGGAACTAGAAATCTGTGACACAATCCAAATACTTTCGTTAGGCTTTAGATCTCCAGGTAATAATCCTAATGCTGCCACCAACTTCTGCACAGTCATTTTAATTCAGTTTCCCCACTTGTAAATTATGAATAATTATATGCACTTTATCTGAGTGCTATTATGAAACTAAGACTAATTTCTAAAGCGCTTTGAGATCCTGAGTAGAAGTTGCTATAGAAACATACCTAGTGTATTTTTAATTGTCATTAAGAAACTGAAAATGTAACGACCAAGTATTCATGCACAGAATGGGAAATCCTTATCTGAACTCAGTAACAGTACAGAAATAAATTAACTTCAAATACACTTGCATTTATGTAATACATATGTGATCCACTGATTACACATTAACGTGTAAGTCTGTAGCAGTAAACTAAATATTGTAATCTACTGTACTTCAATTATATTCTGAACATTAAAACTCTATAAACCTGTCTTTTGCTCAAAAAAACCCATGCCAGCCACAGACTACTGATTTCTCTTACTTTTTATTAAAGTAGCCATCACCAAGAACTGTTTTAAGCCCCAATTATGGTTGACGTTTCTATACAGAAAACTGATCACTGTAAAACAGTTATTCACTCCTTCATTTCAGTATATGGGTGGACCAAAGAATGCAGTCATTAATGCTTAGAACTCCTAGTGCTACACTGAAGAGTTGAAATTAAAAACATTTCCATTGCCATTAATAGCTGCCAGCTTACTCACAGGATGAAAAATCTCAGATTATAACAGCATGGATGCGGTGACATTCAAGTGTATTTGGCAGCAAACTCAAAGAGCAAAAGAAGCAGAGAGGAAAAACAGAGACAAGATTCAAAGTGTATTCTGTCATTTTTATAAAAATAAGTATTGGATACTTCTGTTACGACAATCGCAGAGCATTTTTCTACTCTCTCATTAGCAATCCAGCACATAGGCAAGGTAGATGAAAATAACTATCATATAAATGGAGACACATCAGGCACAATTTTCAGGTTCTGTTACTTGCATTTATTTAATTCTACGTACAAGTGCTCAAAAGACAATCAAATTGAATGTTAATGGGATAAGATATGAACTCCTGTGCCTGAAGGCTTTTTAAATGCTAAAGTAACTTAACAGCAGAGCGAAGAATAAAATCCCAAGTCTAACTTTCTGGATCCTTATTCCAGTTGTTATCTTCCTTGCTTCCTTGGCTTGGAGGCTGAAGTCCCAATTAGACCATGAACACTGGAATTGCTGTACAGTCAAATATAAATTGTTAAATACAGCTTTGTATTAAGACTCCTCCCTACCAGCTCAGATATTAGCAGATCACAGTGAAAAACTATGAACACCAAACTAGCAATAGATAATCCAAACCAGAAGAGTAGAGTGGACACAATCCCTCTCCTAACAAAGCCAATTATAAAAAATGCCACTTAATTCTAGAAGAACAGCAAGTGACCAAATAATTACACAATTTATGTTTACAATATTGGTGAAGATATTTTTGGTTAACTTTTCTAACTTAAAACCAAATTTTTTTTCCCCCAAAATTCTGAAGTTGTATACCACAATATTCCTTAGACACTTCAAAAAAAGAAACAAACCAGTTAAACCTGCAAAAATGACCTGGCAGTGCCAGATCCCACATTGGTGTCTGGATCATGCTGAGAATTAGTATTTTTTGAAAAACAGCTGCATTTTCACAGTTAAATATGGATTTGTGAGCCCAAGATTCTACACATACGGGAAGAGCATGCTACTACTATTACATATATGAAGAATCCTCTAGTCTTAATCCTAGTATCTGTGTCCCTTTATATTATGTAGACATGGTACAACTCAGTATTAAGGGCATTTATCATACATATACTGCTGAAGCGTACACCTTTCTTTTACATGGTGTATAACAATTCTGGCTTCCTACATTATTTATATTAGAAAGGAAATAGTTTTTTAACAGCCACTCATATTTACAATAAAGAAAAAAATTCCCATTGCAATTGCAGATATTTGAAGGTAATGTGAATTTGGAATACTGTAACACTTATTTCCCTCCCTTTACTTGGAAGTAACTTTTAAGGTCATGTATTGAATCAAAATGAAGTCTTACCTAACTTTCTATGAGGCCTGACAATGGGGTAGAAGTTTTGTAGAAAAACAGGGTCATAAGTTACCTGATCAATGAGGGTGACAACAGAAACTTACTGGCATTTTTGGTTAGCCATCATAATTAGGATAAAAATAAAAAAGTTAATTCCAAAATGTTGCAGTTAAATGTGCTTTGCTACTATCAAGCAGTGGAAGGGGCTTCTGCATAATTAGAGAAGCAGTGGTAATTAGCAGAACATTTTTTTGGTTCACTAATTAAAATAACAGTGTTCTAAAAGATGGTATCCCATATGGAACTGCAAAAGGTTTCTAAGAAGTGAATAGAAAGCTGGCATACAACACTCAGCAACTTTCCAAAAAATGCTTTTGGTGTGGGGTTTTTTTTGTTGGTTGGGGGGGGAGGGGTTTGTTTGTTTTGTTTTGGTTGCTGCTTGGGTCTTGGTATTGGTTTGGGTTTGTATTTTTTTCAGGGAGGGGGATGTTTTGTTGTTTGTTTTGTGGGGAGGAGGGGCATTTGTGGGTTTTTGGGTTTTTTAAATTCTTTCAATGCTTTTATTATGTGTGAGTATCAAAATTTTCCATTCCCTAGCTGCACTTTTTGTGTAGCAAAGACCCCTGAAAGTCTTTGTATTATTGTGACCCAAACCAGGCAGAATGCAATCTTAGCTAACCCACTCCTCCAGGCAATAGGCTACATCTATAAATCAGCTTTCTGCCCCCACCCCCTACAGATCAATGACACAAGCAACTATCTAGGGAGCAGCAGGGAAGCAAAGCTGGTGACCATGTTCAAACACTCTAATAGGTTATTAAGCAGTGGTGTTAGGTACCACAGTCCAACAAATCTGTTATGTTTTCCCCTATGTAAATCAGAGTGCATCGGACTGGTTGATCATGAAAAAACCAGTATGAAGCTGCTTTCGTATTACCTTACTTCAGAAATAACAGCTCAAAGGTCAGCAAGTCAGAAAAGCAAGAGTCAAAAAAAAAAAAAGAGAGGGGAAAAAAGCAAGAAAATGTTACCTGCATATGACGTATAGATGGGAAAGAATATTCTCAAATAAACATTCTGTGGCCTCTTATCAGTTTGTTAGATAGTCAGGCACTGCTCTCACATGAGTGAAATAAGGAGGAGAAAATGGGACAAACATTGCAGCTAATGCTGCTAAGCCAGAGAGGTCAGTAAGTAAAGATTTGATAGATCTACTATCAATAACTGATAAAAATATACTCCCGTTTCATTCATAAAACATAATACAGACTAATACACTCAGGTGGGAAGATTTTTTACAAATTTCAGCTGACTCCTGATCAGGCTCAGAGTGATGTTAGATCAAGGATGCATTCCCTAATTACGGAGCATGCTGAGTACTATGCGCAAATCACTGGCAAGGCTGAACTCCCAGTGACTTCAGTGCAAACAGCAGATTCACAGAACCCCATAAAGCTACCTCCTATGAACAAAGCTGATGAAGAAGTCTAGTAGAATGACTCTACGAATCAACTTTGACTCATAAAAATATAGCTTGCACATCATAAAGATAAGGAAAACACACCTTTGTCACGTCTGCTAATTAATGACCCTTCCTTCCTAGTAAGAAATGTAAGCAGATCTAAGGAAACAGTGAAACCTCCCACTACTGTACTGTTCCAAGCACTTCTCCAGAAGCCTGGTGAACCTCGCTGTCCTTACAGTAGTTTTAGAGGGTTGTGCTTGTGTTTCCTCTGGCTTGGCTCAGTCCAGTGCACAGGCGGTGCTGCTTAATGCTCTGAGAGAGGCTTTCAGTTCTTACTTAACAAAGCTTTCCTCCCACATGTCATACGTATTCAGGCTACAGTCTGTTTATCTAATATCTCCTTCTCTCTTCTCCCCCCCCCCCCTCCTTCCCCCCCCCCCCCATCCCCAGAAAAGAATAACCATAATGTGCCTATCGCTCGCAGAAACAGACAGCTCAGCTCCCCCTTGCCATCTGGTCATGCTTCGGTCTCTCAGCTGTCGTCGACATATGAATCCCGTTGTTTTGACTAGTGGGGTCCCAAGAAACAAGCAACAGTGCAGATTGCAGGGAATCAGGATGCCCTTTTCTCCCTTCCTTCAACCAAAAAGCAACCCACATAACTAGAAAGTGAAAGAGTGTTTGCAAAATGCAATAGAAGGTACAATCCTTCTATCTTTGCTCACGCAATGGGGATTCTGCCAGCCACACCACGCTCTTCTCTAACTTGGAAAATTAATACATTCATATATTAACTTAACTTCAAGACACATTTTGCTGTCTTCATCACCAGCACACGGGCAGCCTGTCCTGCTTATTCCTTAACTTTTCGCCTCTTTAAAAACAATAAACAAATGTCGAGATCGAAAGCAAAGGTAAATATTTAAATTCTTCATCTATAAGAACTTATCTTACAAAGATATAAGATAAAAAAAAAAAGCTCCAAGTTTGTACTGATCTGTAGAATGGGTGGGATTGAGATTAAATAAAGAAAAAAAATGCTATAATTTAGCTTATGAAATACTGACATTTCCACAAAAGGGAAATGGTCAGCGTTATTGCTAGGCTAAAACAGTATTAGAAGTTAATGATGTATGTTGATAATAAAATTTAAATGCAATTATTTTTTACATAAAAAGAACCAGGGTTGCTTCATCACACCATGTGCCTGAAATGTAGTGGAAGCAGCTGGTTCTGAACCATTTGGCAGCACTAAGGAACAGAACCACATCAAAGTCTCAGCACAATAACCAGCTCACACACCCTCTCTTGCCAAAATGGAGTCAGTGATGCTCCCAACATGCATCTGAACCCTTTCATAACAATTCCTCGGTGGGTTCAAAACCTAGCATCTGAGGACTCCAACAAAGAAGTACAAAAAGAATCTTTATGCTTGGATTTTGAAGAAAGGATAACTTAAAAAAATCCATTTATAAATTCACATCAGTGTCTTACTAGTAAGTTTGAATGACTGCTTTGTTTTTCCATAATTCATTTGGGATATCTTTGTGAAAGCTTCCTTTCTGAATTGTATACTTTTAAAAATTCAGGGTTTATGTAAACAAAGCTGCTGTTCTTCCACTGTTATCACTATAATTATTCACCTTGTGATGTTTTATTCAAGTAGGAGTGTTCCTTGTGCTCCAATAGTTCAACATGTGCAGATTCCTCAGTCTAGCAACCACGATAAACTTTTATCTGTGTGTGTAAGTATTATATCACAAAATATATAAATGGAGAAAAAAGGCACAAATATAATTTTGAATTCTATTAACATAAAACACTTCATTTGTTCTCATGTAGCATGCAAACAGAAAGATATAATGAATCTTTTCCAGAACAGCAGCTGGATGGCACAACAGGTCTCCCTCCAAAGGTTTCGTACATTTGAGCCCTTTGCCTCTCACACCTACACCTACACAACGAAATGTATCATTAATGTGATCAGAGTTCAACTTATAACAAGTAACATCATAAGACTTGCATCTTGCATCTATATCGTGGCAGGTATCTGCCTACCTCAAGTCAATTACAACAGTAGCAAGTCAAGAGCAGCACAGGCCTCAGCATTGGCAGGGGTGTTTTTTGATCCAGCCACTTAAGGTTCTGGGCAAATTTATCCAGCCCAGGTCTGTAATGACAAGCTCTATAGGTTGTTGACCCAGTAAGATGAAATACAGTTTAAGGATGCATACAGACTGGTCATAGCTCCTATGGCACAGCAGATACACTGCAGAAAAAGCACTAGAATTTGCAGAAGACAAAAGGCAATGGAGACAATAGGTAGGGAAGCAATCTTAAAAATGATCTGAGGGGTTTTTTTTGAATGGATTTTGTTTTGTTTGCTCCAATATATTAGCAGGGTTTCACAAAAAACTTTATACTACCACTGCCCACACGACATTTGCTTTAGAACTAAAATTTCACTAAACAACTGTCACAACCACTATGAGCTAAAACACGAAAACTTAAAAACCTTATCAAGTATTATCTTCTCCTTCACTAAGTACAACAATGTGTAGAGCAAAAATATTTATCTCCTGAATTCCAACACTGCCCAGGTCTGCCTGAGGTCTGGTGTAATTTACAGTAGCCCAGACTTCTGGCGAGTTCCTCCCACGGATCAGCCTGGCATTGGAAGAAGTCAGGCTATTAAGCACACTGTCCATACAGTGTCCTTCACTAGTACAGCAGGATGTCCTTTAATTCACATAAAATATATATTTATGTATACTTACTAGCATTCATTTATATACAACATATTATATCTTACTATAATATTTTTCAGAGGTTTTTCCTAATCTATGCTGGTTTATGATTAGTTGTAAATCCCCTAGGATTTTTTGATCTCAATTAAATACACTACAAGTCTGAGAGGAACACTCTGTCTCCTTACAGATAAAACAGTACGTAACCCCACTTCTTATCTACTCTGTGCAGCAGCCTCTCCCTTCAGTACAGTCAGAAAATATATTTCTTATCTGTGCAAAGTCAAGCATCTGACAAGGTTCTTCCCCTTTCAAATGTCACTGTTGTCCCAGCCACTTTTTTCTGTTTTTCTCTCCCTGCCCCTTGTCATTTGCTAAGGAAACATTCAAAAACTGTTGCGATCCAAAATTATATAAGTGGGTAGCACTGTCCTCTGCTTTTAGTGGTTCCTCACTTTCTCACCAGAATCAAATAGCAATGCACAATAAAGAACTCTCAGGATTCTGGTTTCTGTGCTAATTTGTGGGTGGCAATAGTGACACAGTCTAGCTAGCTATCTTCACATAATCGGCTCATACTAATCATGATATTTAAGTTCACAACTCTTCATTAAGACATCCTTAAATAAGCAGCCAGTTTGCCTCTCAGACTGCTTTGGAATAAACCAACACTTTCCTGCAGGGGGTAGAAAACATATTTATTTCCAATGGAACTCATAACATGAAAATTTAATAACAAAGCAACACATGCCATTCAGAATGACTGGAAGGCTATTCTTAAAATACACCAAGGATCAAAATGTGTAAATCAAGCTACTTGTTCTAAAATAAGAGAAGCAAAAATGGGCTCACCCTGCTTCAGAGAATGTGGCACATTTGGCAGAGCACTAATGGAAACTCTGCTTTTCCAGCTGGCTGCATGACACCTGGCTTGGATGCGTTAAGTGGGAAAGGGGGGATAAGATTCCAGTTACCAAAACTGCCTTTAACCGTTCAGGACGGTAACTCATCACACATTTTTGAGCACTCAGAAGACTTCTTCCCACCCAGCTGTAACACTGCAAGGAAGTGACCAATTGAATATAACACACAGAAGTTCTATAATACCTAACTCTACTACAACACAGCTCCCACTCTTTTAAACCCCTCTTCTTCTATCCTTTAGCCTCTACAGAAGTTATTAAAAAATGACAGTAATGAAAATTTAGATATCACAACAATTAATATCTACATAATGGGAGACTATGACTGTCAGCTGGGCAGGTTGTGACACTCAAGGTTAGATACTGTTGAAAGATATAAAGAACAAGTTTCCCAGGACAATATATATTGCAGCCTGCACACCAATAGTCACAAAGTAGACTCGCCAGCAAATACTATTCTGCATAGGGGCTGTCTGTATCCTTTTAAAAACAAAATAATATTAAGTGCAGAGATCCAATTGTAATGCTTGTTGGCAGAAAATATGGTTGTGTTAGTGATAAATTTATCATCTCCCCCACTGATGCATAGGTCAACACAGAGCTGAGTTGACTCCTGCAGAATCGTATCTTCCTGAGTTACATTATTTGGAGACTATTGATTTAAAGTAAATTGTAGAGTGAGGATGTTTCTGCTATACAGCTCAGATCCAAGTCTGATACAGCCTCGGCTTTGAGGCCTTTAGGAGTCTGTAAGAAAGACGTCAATAGACCTTTAAGGACTATTTTGCAGAGTCATTCTGAGCTAACAGCTAGTGGTACACTCTCTTCTCCTATGATAGCTCTTTTGTAACTGGCTGATGAGAATCAGCTGCAAAGGAGGGAGATGATTTTACGTCTCATTAATTCTGAAATTTTTAAGATGTTTTTTGATACCAAGCAAATCAATAATCTGAGAATTATGTCTCTCTTCTCCTTTCCTTTCATCCTTACTGATATTCTCAGCTGTACCATAATTTAGACACAATTCTTTGTTATTTAGCCTGATTACCTCGATGTATCATCGCTGTTAAAACCAATTTTCTTCATTCCATATCCTTTCATAAACTCAGAGGTTTTTGGAGGTTTCGTAAAAAAAAAAAATCAGAAGTTTAAGGATTGCATCACTTTTGCACTGCAAATGCAATAATTAGGCTACAAACAGCATCCGTCTTAGTGACTATCTGCAGTCTTGTTCACCATACATACAGACAGATAAACACCCATACCCTATATAGAGAAAAAGCATTTCACAGATGAGAGGCTTTTAAAGCACTGAAGGACAACATTAAAAGCCACTCCAAGTTTATCAGTGCTTCAATAAATTCAGCTTGGAAAATGATGGACAGTTCCTTTTGTTTGCCAGAACCAATGATTTGACACTCCCACACAGAGTAAACTCTACTCCTGTTGAAAAAAAATTATATAGATGGGTCAATTCCTCACTGAGAACAAGAATATCACTGGGGCACTGGGAGCTGAACAAATGCAGTGTGACCCATCACTGCGCTAAGAATCCTTAACTTATGTATGGTGTCACCGTGTACATTTAAGGCAGTTTTAAACAAATGTGAGTATACACTTGGTATTAAGGCTCTGTGTGTATCCAACATGAACTGACACACAGAAACAAGAAGTCTACTAGAGGATACACTGTCTGTGAAAAATGATGAAAAAAATCTGTGTTGCTGCAATTCAGAAACAATTATTACTGAAAAAATATCTTACAATAAGAGTTTTATGTTAATATCTGTAAGTTGACAAAAACACACAAAAAATTAGCATACACATGCAATTTTCTAATGCATCTTGTAGCATACTGACACTCCTGTTTCAAAACATGTGAAATGAATCAGTGAAGAAAGGTAGTTTAAAATTGTCAATTATTTTTATTATGGAAATATTTAGTAGAGCAGGGCGTCAATATTCAAGGGTGATGGGTTTTTAATATATGTTTTGCAAGGATTAAAAATACATTTCTTTTTAAATGACTTTTTTTGGCCCCTGGCAGTACTTAATATCCACGAAGCTTAATATTCACAATGTGGGTTTGTCAGGGTTTCTCAGCAAGCATGAAGCTCCCTATGAGGGTGATTCCCAAGGTATTTATAGAATTTGAAAACAGCAACAATAATCATCAGATGTTTATCTCAGCTTAACAAATTGATTCTAGATCTCTGATGCTTGAACAGATGAGAAAACAGGAAGAGTTCAACAATGACACGAGAAACTAAGTACTGGTTTGCACTATGTGTCTGCACCAGAGATCATCCATGACACTGATAATCACATATCCAATTTTACAATATGACTTCCTATGACCTTTCTATACATTGCATAAAGATGATAGGAATTTTATTATAATCACATTATGGAGCTGTACTGTAGACATGTTAAAACCAGGTGTCCAAGTGTTCAGTTTCTGATATTCCCAGAATACCAAATAACTCCTGCTTTGGAATGGGTTATATACATCCAGCAAAGGGGAGAATTGGTCCCAGGGTTGTAAAACACTTCAGTATTACAATTTTAACATGGCTTGTTCCCGTCTAAAGGAAAGCAAAAATAAAGTTGCCCAGAATGGCAAAAATACAAGCAAGTCTTCATCTACCATTGGAAGCATGACTTCTCAGTCTTACAAAATTTTTCTCCATGTAAATGCTTTATTTTCAAGACACCTACTGCTCCTGTTCCATGATGCACAGAGGAAAGTGGAACCTCTCCTCTGGCTATACAAACTGGATGGATGCATGGCTTGATGTTATGAATCTTCATAAGACTTCCTCTATCATTTAAAATGAAGTGAAAAAAGTCAATGCATCTTCCACCAACCCCTGCCATGACAACAAATAAATGCTAGATAATTAAATGGGCCTCAATTCAAGAACCAGATGTAATTACAGGTTTCATAGTTACTCCCATGAACTTCAGACAACAAAGGCAGCATGGGCAGCAAGCCTGCCTTTTGTCCTATAAAAAGGAAAGCATACCAATGGTTCCTTGTAGAGATTTAAGTGTCAGACTGGAAGGGGCATTCTGATGGCTCCATCAGATTCACAATGATACGAAGAAGGAAGACTTAACAGGAATATGAATTTGTGCAACAAAAAGAGAATTAACTAGAGAGATTACATGATGTTTCTCCAGTAATATAAAACATCAAGAAAAACTATTTAGAGTATATATTTAGAGTAACTTACGATTCCAATGTTATTCAGCAGCTATAAGACTTCTAAAAGTGGGATAAAGAAACTGAAGAGCAGAACTGTCCTTCCCAGAAAGTTCTTCCATTATTAAACCTCGTCTGTGAAAGAAGCATCCACTGCAGTACTGTAACTGAATACTTTAATGACAGAAACTAAATCATCTTAATTTAAAACAGTAAGCTGGCCAGAAAATTCTCACCTATTAACAAAATTACTCACCAGTTGCCATTTTGCACCTTTGCTTTCTCTTACGATGTTGGTGAATTCCAAACCCAAAGAAGCAAAGTAACAGGGCATATTCTGCTTTGACTGTCAGCATGGTTTCTGGTATAGTTCTAAGAAATATAGTACTCTATTTCTACATTCATATATAAAAAACTACAAAGATAGAGGCCCAAACCATAATTTCTCATTCTTTCAATTTCACAGATAAAGAGTTAGAGATTTAAATGGCAATACGTAGCATTTTTAACTAGACTCCATGCATTCTTCACCACTGTAAAATAGTGGTTGTCATAGACACTTCCTTCTTCAGATTACAACTCTAAGCAACAGAGATGTGCATAACAGAATAAGTAAGAACACGCTAGAGCTGATCAGATCACCAGCCAGTTTAAATCAACACTAATACAGCTACACTAAATTTGCATCAAATAAATATATGGCTTATGGCTTCCCTACTCATTAGATTTCATCATACAACTAAATCCTCAGTCACCTTCTGACTTTATTTTGTATACTCCCCCCACACACTCACTTCCCAACACATGACTGTTTATGGAAGAAAACACAGGAAAAATTACAGGAAAATAAAATAATCCAATTTTGTATCATAATAAACAAATTGTTTTCAAAAGAAGGATTATTCTTGAACAAAATGACTGATTCAGTCAACTTTTCCCACCACACGGGGGACATCATAGCTTTACTCAGCAAAGCAGACCATCATTATTGAAACTGTACAAGTGTCTGTCTTGAAGATCAACTTGCCTGTTGTGGCTTACCTCTGCTTAGAGTTGAAAACAAGCCACACAGAGAAGTTAACTACAGCTCCCTTCCTGTGATAATCAGACCGCAATCATGTAGGCAAGAGCACGAATCATTCTCACATATGTCACTAAATCTCTGGGGGACCTTGTATTAATGAATGACTGCCACACTAGAGCTCTGCTTCAGCATATTTTTTCATTCTACAACACAATACTGTACCAAAGCAAATAACAAGGCTTGCACAAGAGACACCTTAAGTAGTAGGAGTACTGGAAGCAGATACTTCTTACTTCCACAGGGAATTTCCTGTTGACCAAGGAAAACTGAAATCAGACTACTTGACACCAAACTCTGCAGGGAATGAAATTATTAAATGTTCTGAAAATGCTTTAGAACCTCTCCTTATCCTCAACTATGGATGAAAAAGGAATGGTGAAACCCTGAAGGTCTTCCTGATTCATGGCTTCAGCAAGTCTTAGAGGCAGAACCAGCAGATCCAACGTGACACACACGAAAGGATTCATTAATTATGGCTATGCTTCTGGTAAGATGCAATTCTTGCAGAAAAATAGAGACAGAAAGACAGACAGCAAGACAGACAGTTTTGGGTGCTCCTTTAATACTTCTCTTCCTTAGCTCACTTGCCGTATATAGCACTTACTCTGGCCTCCTGTTTCCACTTCACCAACCATCCATCCAGCTACCGTAAGGCACCTCAATGAAGCTTGGAGGCATTTTCTAGAAGCAACAGCCTTTTCAGTCCTTGTAAAATCTGTAGGTCCAACTCTGATACACAATGAAGACCTACTTCAGGCCTCAAGCCTCAGATAAGGAGTTCATATTGGTGTAAACTCGTTCCAAAGATGAAGCATGATCAGGACAAAGCTTCACAGTGCAACACTGGAAAACTACTACAGTAAATTGTACCATAATCCTATAATAAGTGAATGCATCATTTGAAAGGACAAGCCCTTGAGATCCTGTTTTTCCAACCTTAAATTTCTAGATACAAAATAATATCCCTGGGCACTTGCACATAATGCAGATGTTGCTGTTCTCCACTGCTCAATCTAAATCACAATCTTCAGTTCTGATGACACAACCATTCTCCCTCAGTAACTGATTGTGATGTCAGTGCAAATGAGTAAGATCTGTTTTGATAAGTTGGAGAAAAAGCTGATTTTGGAAACTGATATGCAGCTTTCACTTGGCTCCCCATCCAGCACCATAAATAGAAGTTAATATAAAAACATGACTATAAGTAAGACAAACATCGGTTAATTAGAATAGCTTAAGACATAAGTGATATACTGGGTCCAGAAGTCTGTTCACAAGGTTCTGAACGGGCTTCATATCAGACTTCTTGCATTCCATGTACTGCCCTGACTGAGTCAAGCACCAGCACAGCCACAAACTGCTCTAAGTAGCATACAAACAGCTATTTCCTTTCAGCAACATTTTTTTCTTATTCTCTAGAAAGATACATCCTTTTTTATTTTCTTCCTAAACATGACAAGGGGATAAAGAGGCTGTAGGAGCCTCAGACACAGCACTTACTGGTTTTGTGCTGTTTCACCAGAATGTTTAACTCATGGTGATATGCAAGATAGGCAAAGACTTTCTGATATACAAGGTCATTGTTGAACCACATATATTATTATCAAGACCCTTAAAGTCCCTAAAATGTCATGTCAGAAGGCATCTGTCACTAGTTAAGAGGAGCTGTAGATTGTCATTTAAAGGTCCTGCTTCTTCCTCTCACCCACATCAATTTCACAGAGATTAAAAAATAAAGACTCATAAATAAATCAAAACAACATACAATGCCCAGGGTGGGCAGAAAGTAAACAGACAAAGCTCTGTCTTACACAGATCTCAAAGCCAGCCCTTGTAGGGGTGAGGAGTAAAAAAATAAGTGAGAAAGAAAGGAAGAGGTTGCTCATTAAATAATTATGGGGTTTAGCCTAAATTGCTAAGTAAAACAGTCACTGAATGTTTAGAAGATGCTACTGTGTAATACTAAATCCACTAAAATACCAGCATGTTCCTTTCATTTTTCTCCCTGCTCTACTTCGTAAGCATGATTTCTATGATCAGACAAGAATCCACAGAACAGCTGGGCAGAGTTTGCCAATTTTACAGCAATCAGTGATCACTGAATCCATCAAGTTCTTTTCCCAAACCAGAAGCACCAAAATACCAATAATAAGCTTGGAGGGATGAAAAAAATTCTTCCATCTGTTCACATTACAACACCCCTTAGACTGCAGTTTTATTTCATTTGGCTATTTTTGGGTAGTAAGCAGAAGAATAATCTTCATAATTTTATAATTTCCTCCTCATTTGGGGGATATGAAAGAGAGTAATTTCATTTGATCTGTCACTTTGTTCACTTTGTTGACACTTTTGGTGACCAAAAGAAAGGCAAGTCAGACATCAGCAAATCCTGTTACATATATTACACTTCAAAAAATATCTCTAGGTTTTATAGAACACTGAGTCTGCAACTCCTTGAAGGATTCTGTGTACAGACCATTATCAACATTATAGGTAACAAAACAGAAGTGTCAAGAAACAAATGTCAAAATCAGAGATCATGAAGGAAATCAAACCTCCTAATCCTTTTAATAAAAGCAAATAGATAGATGGGCATAAATAAGTCACTTCAAAATTCCACTTAACATTTTAGGCTTTGGAGGAACCTTTATAGACTTACTTTGGGGAAAAATATTTAAAAAAACAAAACGGAACACATATCACTCAACACATGGATACACTAGTTGTGACCTTTCAACCTCAAGGTCTCTCACGTATCCAGCAGATTGCTGCTTCTGTGTTTCCCCCATGGCTGTACTTGGACAGACCACCAGAACTACAGATCATGATACATTAAGTTTGTGATGCACATTCTAGATATGGCATCAACACTTAATTCAGTTCTGAAGGGGTTAATAGGGAAATTTGATCCTTCATCTTGCCCTAGGAAACACACAGTACAACCCTGATTAATGTGACAGGATGCATCAGCTCATAAAGGGTGAAATTTACTCTCATAGAGCAGGCTAGCACAAGACCAACGTATTACTTAAGTCCCTCTTAAGCACTTAAAACAATGAAATATCCAAGTTTAGTGGATGGACAGCATGACTGTAGGTGAAATTCAGTGTTGAAAAACGCATAATAAAAAGAATAATGTGAGTTAGTAATGTACATTTCTGACTCCTCAGTTAACCGGAGTAATTTGTGAAAAGATTTACTATTACTTCAGACAGCATAATAAAAATATCAACTCGATGTGCAGAGGTAATCAAAAGTGACAACAAAATGCTGAACAAAGAGACTGAAAATTATACTTGAGAATAAGATAATGCAAATATATAAATCAATGATATATCCTCAGTTGTAATAAAGACTTCAAAAATGCATGGCAGAAAAAGGTAATATCAAGAGACAAGCAGCAAAAATGATGACTGTATGAGGATGATATCAGAGCAGAATGAAAAGAGACAGATTGCCAGTTTTGAAGACCTGTGTAAAAAGAGACGTACGAAATAACGTTAGACAAACACAGGATGATGAAAGGTATAACGACAAGATATATCAAGAATGTCCCCTTTTTTTAATACCAGGATGTGTGTTATCTCAATAAAGTAAAATGGAACAAAGTTTTAAACAGAGAAGGAAGTAAAGGAGTAAAGGATTTTTATGCTTCTTTCCATTCATTCTGGGGTTTGTTCAATATTACAGTCACATATATCTGAAGAACAGGTGGATGTAAGGAATAGATACATATACCTATATTAGAATAAACCCCAACCAATAGACAAGCTTTGACACATTCAGATAGAAGGTACTTACTAATAAACAGGCACTGAGGGAGAAAAAATATCCTAATGTTGGTGATTCTTAAGTCAACTCCTGAAACATTTCTAGAACTGTCCACTGAACGAACACCTAGTATACCATGCTGCAACAAGAGAGAACACTGGTCTGATAAAAAATCTGCTCTTTTATCATAACATGCCTGTTGTGCCCCAAAAGAACTGCACTGTCTAAAATAGACAGTGTGTAGAGCAGAAATAACCAAGATCCTTTTGAATCAGCAAATTCAGGTAACAGCCTGACTCATCGCAGCAGTCTGGAGCCCTCCTTCTTGCCTGGCTAGTAACTGCAGTGTAGAAACACAAAGTTGAACAAGGCTGATGTCTGGGCTTGACAGTGCCAAATGGCATGAGATTTAGGACAATCTCTAAAATCATTCTAAAAGACAGGCCCTTCTATAGTTTTGCGTCTTACTCAGATGAAAAGTAAGTATATGGTTGTGTTCAGTTCTGGAACAAAAAGCACTTTTCCTACAAGTATTGTCCTGAAATCCAAAGATGTTTAGACCTCAGATTTAAAATTTTACCTGTAATTAACAGCATCTCTGTTTAAATTTCTGTTTAACTGTGTATGTTTCACTTACGTGACTATTTTATCAACAGATATTAACACAAAATTAACAAATCGTAGGCTTTCTAATGAAAAGGAAGTAAAGAGAAAAACTTATGAAGTCTGATGAGGAAAAAGCTAAGTAGTGGGAAGCAAACAACTGAGTAAACCTCAAATGAAGGATTATTTCTATTTTCTCAAGGATTTAATTCCAGCCAGTAACTGAACTGGTGACCCTCTCTTCCTTACCACCTCCTGTTGCCAACAGCCAAATAAAATAAACATAGTCATATAGATTTTTATCAAGATCACTTGAGAGAGAAAGAAGTCATTTCTGGACTATAGATCAAATATAAGATTTTTAAGCCCAAACATCAATTTTCTTAAAGAACTAAGTACTTGTGGATAGATTAGAACAGAGGCAATATCCAATCACTGTCTATTATATCAACACAGAAAAACACTTGTTATAAATTCAGAGGTGATTTACTTACAGAAAGAGAGTAAAGGAAAAGGCAAAGATTAGTGAAAGGCATTTTAAAAGTAAAAAAACCAAACACATACACACCTCCCTGCAGAAAGCATGTGATATCTAAAACTTCAGACATCAAAGTCTATCAGAATGTGTGTATTTTTGTATTTCTCTCAAGTAACAACATTTGAAAAGAAAGAAGCAAAAATCTAGAACTTTCCCCAAATTTAAATAGTCACTGCCTTTTCATATAGGTCAAATCCATAACCAAGCTAAACCAGCCCAGCAGCATGGAGTTCAAGGCTCTTCACCAAGTAGCACAAGTTGAGGACCTAACCCATAGTCACAAAATCTAACTTTTCTTTCAGTTACACTGGATAAGATAAATCAACTCCACTTAAGGTGATAGGATAAAAATTCAGACTGTTTTCAGAATAATACATGGTTAAAATGAGTTTGCTGTGCAGTAGTCTAAATCTAAAGTAAGGCTCAACAGCCTCAGAAACATCACATCACTTTTACAAAAGCATAAGCAAAGCACTAATTCGCCTGTGGAGAAAAGCAGGCTCTGGGCTTCTTCATGATCTCACATGTCCCACTTTCACAGCCTGCCATTACACTAAAAACCCTTCGGGTTTTTTATAATGGTAAGTGAGCTCTCAGTCAATCACACTCCATGGTGCTGATCTTGCAAGAGCAGCACGGATCAAGATCTACCCACTCCCTTTGAAATCCAAGTCTGGATTGTTCCAGCTTGTTTTTCAATAGACCAGTTTTTTTTTTTTTCAAATGCTACAGTTCAATTTTACAGTGCTGCTAGCAAGGTTGGGAATCAAGTTAAATCCAGATACATTCAGCAGGGAAAGTTGCCACAGGGAAAGAGTGAAAAATGAAAGAGTGAGCAGTAAGATGATCCTATACCACTGACCTGCTGAATGCCAGAGAATAAACATTTAATACAGCATCAGAGGAAAAACAAAACCAAGAAGTTATTTCCAATACTGTCAATAGTTGTTACTGTAAGAGCCAGAGATGGGGTTTTTTTTGAAAACAGAAAAATGGAGGAAAAGAATGCTGATATTTATGTATTGCTTCTTATTTACCCGTTTACATTTGAATTTAGTAATTACTAAATGCTTCTCTTTAGCAGTAAATGTCATTTTAAATAAGCATCACAGTTGACAGTAAGAGAATACATCAAGGGATTTTTTTGGTACAGCTTATAATCAAATAGTATTTTACTAATACTTCCATCTATACCCCTTAATGCTTATGGTCAAGTCTTCGCTGAAGCTGTTCAGCCTACATGTAATTCAGGCACAGCAACTACAAAATAGTTTCACTTCAAACAGTCTTCTGGCAGCACACATTTGCTGACTTAAGGACAGTGACTCTTACATGGACACATGGAAGGCAATAAGGTCTACAGTAAGACATTGGCCTTGCTATGCAAACTGCCAAGCAGTTGCCCTGCTATGTGAAACTACTGTAAATCCAAAGAAAAATCAGTGAAGCACTGAAGTAGCAACAAGAAAAGGAAAAAATAAAAACCCGAAGTGTAGCAAGAACAAAAATCTGACCCATTATTATGGGAAAATTGTCACCTAAAACACAACCCCTGAACATAAGTCAGATGGTACAAATCTGATGACCAGGGAGAAGTTTACATTCTCATATATTATAAAACAGCCTGCTATGAACGGGGGAACCCAAAGATTCCAGAACAGCAATGTATCCGTTTAAAACTGGTATTTAAATACTTTTTTTGCATGTGAACTAGCCCACATTATACTACTTCCAAAGTGTGGTGAAATAGCACATCTATGCAACTTTACAGCAGGCCAAACATTAGGATGGCAAAAATGGCAAAGGTCACGTTAACAAATGCATCCAGAAAAATAACAGAGCCAGTAAGAGGGTAAATGAATTTTAAAACAATTTCCTTTCCAAGCTCAGTACTCTGCAGGTTAGGAGATATCAGGAAACCAAAGAAAATGTGCATCTGAGGCAGGCTACTGATGCTATAATCATGGCTGCTTCTCTGTCAGGGCTAGGGAACAAAGTCTTGGAGATTTAATTCTTCCTAGTATACATGTACAGCCACACTGGGATTAACCCAAAATCTTATCAAGTTCAACACCCTACCTCCAGAAGTCACCGTAAACCACCAGTATTCATTTCTAGGCTGAAAATAAACACTATTTGAGATTTTCACTAGAAGTATTTATAATAATCAAGGGAGGGAAGTGGGGGTGCGCAGATGGACACATCACTTTTCCAGCTGCAGTATAACTTACTTTCACCTCATGCCCGGTCTAGTAACTCAAGTTTTAAAAAAATATTTAAAGCTTTGAACTGTCATAGCCTTGTGACAAAACTCTGTTCTGAAATGCATGGAGCTGAAATTGGCCTAGCACTGACCTTCAAAATCAGATGTGTTTTGCCCATGGTTTACTACATTAGCATAAAAAGCTACATTAAAAAAATGAGAACTCTCATTTATAACTGCTCTTAGCTCACTGGAAGGCAGCAGTAAGCTCCACAAAACTGTATGACATTTGGTTCACACAGTAGTAATTATGTTTCTGTGTAGAGAAAGGGCAAATTCAGTTTTTAAAAAAGTGAATTCCCTTATCCTGTTTTTTGCATTGCTTTCACTTTTGGGGATTTACTTCAAAAGTTTGTAACCCTCTCCACAGAATGGTTTCGCTTAGGCCTCTCAACACCCATTTGACAAGGATGTTTAGGAAAAAGGATACAATGGGCCTGAGCTCTTTCCTTTTCTAATTTTTCTTTTCTTTTTTTATTAAGCAATGCTTGAGTAGGCAACAACCCATTTCTATTCCGCCTCTAAAAAATGACCAGCAAACTACTGCAGCATGTGTTACAATATTGTGTGGTTTAAATCACAAAGGAGAATATGAATAAGCAAAATCATGTTTCAGACTGTGGGTTATTCAAGAACTAGTGATGCCTTGACCTCTGCTACAATTCTCTGTTTATTTAAAAAAAAACAACTCTAAGGTGAGGAAAGCATTGGATCTTAATCATTTAAAGATGCTAAATCCTCTATTTGTTCATCTTATTTTTACACTAGCATATCTCCACTCTGTTCATTGGATTTACTCCCAAATTTAGTTCTTTAGAATTAAGAGCAGGAAAACCTCAGGTAAGCTTTCACTTTCAAGATCAGTGACAGAGCCACTGGGAGGGGAATTTTCTTCTTTCTAGGTTTCCCCTTTTATTTCACTCCCTACGTTAACCATATGAATTAAAAGGCACAACTTGACAACCCAAAAGTATCAGGGCTGAAAGAACACGATTGTATCATATGTCTAAGTTGGTACAAATGTCCTTTGATAATTCTTAGTAATTATATCACAGGTGACATAGTACATTACAGAGTAAGGCCACAAATTTGCATTATCTGCAGTCTACAGTGTGAAGTTCAACTGAGTACACAGAAGGGTTTGTAAGCTACAACCACTATCTATTGTTTACAGTAATAGAATTTATTCCTTATTTAAATGCTTTCTATTTCCCAATCCCATTAGTCTTCTTTAAAACAAACAAATAAAAAACAAAGCAAACAAACCTAGTAACTTTGTTTCACTTCACAGACACAATAGGTTTCAAACATCACAGTCAAAATCCAGTGCATTTTTAAAGAACTAATTTTAACTAGAATTATTTGCCCTAAAACGTGAAATTGCAGAAATTACTACTTCTGTTCAGCTTCGGTTATATAAAAGGTTACCTTTTTTTAATTATTATTTCTTCCTTCCTCCTTTTTTTAAAAATACAACTTCAGGCTTCAATCATAATAAAATTGCGTGTCTTCCTACAGAGTATTTATGCAGTAACATAGTTGCAGATACAGCATGATTTTGACATATAGTGTGGTCTCACAAAGGGAACAAGCCAAATGCATCCCTGGCACAGCTTTAATAATTTTAAAAAACATTTGCAAGTAACTCCAGCTTACCATCTCAAAAATTCTAAGGAGTAATATTTTATCTACCTTCTGAACTCCAAGTTTTATCTCCTGGTATGTAACCTAATAGTTCAAAATAGGTCTTAAGTGGGACTGAAGTGATAGCTAAATCTTATACTAGAAAAAGGGTAAATATCATTCCTAGGGCACTGATGAGAAGATTCCGCTCCTCTGTTAGCTGAAACACTTTTACCCAAGCAGTAATTTGCAGTATAACTATCATTAACACTCATATAACAGACTAGTAAGGTCAACCCTTTAAAAATTCTTTGATATTTGAATTTTCAAGTTTAACAGTGGCCTCCTCAGAAATGCCTGGATTCCTAACAATTCAGCCAGTCTTTAGAATAACCCATTAGCCTCACCACCCACTTCACACTGACCTATACCCTTTCCAGGCAATAGTTCTGGAAGCTGAAAACTACTGAAATAGCATTTGGAAAATACCATTTTGCCAAATAAGACTGTTGGTATTATCAGCGGGGTTCATTTATTAAACTTGCTTCGCCTTTTACATTCCACTTCCATTTAGGTGGGAGTGGTGATGCAGTGAGGATTGTAAAAAAAATAGAGGAGATATGGGACTGCATGGCAGCTGAATTAGAGGCATTTTTAAAGGCTTCCCTATCAGTCTGTCAGAATTTCCAAAGATGACTTAAAAAAAAAAAAAAAAAAGGGAAAAAAAAGTGAGAGAAGAAAAACCACACACCACCAGAGGGCTGCTGCCTGCAGGAAAATGAAACTGCTGCATTTTAACACCGTAGTATAATTCTACCAGCTCCACAGGAGCATAAATAAAAGTGACCAAGTTATAAATCTTCCCTAAGTAGAAGACACAGCATCATACAAACATAGCTTCAATCAGTGACATTTTGTTTGAGATATCGGGGACAGATGTCCCTAAGGAAAAAAACAACAAAAGTCAGCATAGACACAATTGTCAAAAGGGAAATATCAAAGCAATTTTTCTATTTTAATAGATAATTAAAACAACTTCAGTTTTAAATTGCAACCACAGAGATTTCAGCATAAATTTATTAATATTACAATAATCAAAAGGAGAAGTTATAGAAGACAAATGCAACATGAAAAGGTATCATCACTTGGGCAGACCAGGCTGTATGGTCCAGTCTGTTGTCAGATGAAAATCCCCAGTTACTTTAAATAAAATGAATTTAGCAAAAAAACACTAGTAAAACCCCCTAAAAACCCCAAAACCATCAGTAGGCCTAAACAGTAGGGTTATTCCATGCTGCTTTTTATTTCCGAAAAAAGTTAACAATACTAGCTGGCTAATCCCATCAGCCCCAAAACAAAAGTCAAACACTATCTTAGTTTTACAGCAGGGTACCACAAAAAGAAGAAAAGATAAATTAACTTGCCAAAGGCTCCATTCCAAGTCAATGGCTGAGCCTGTCAGGGGCACTGAAGACTACGTAGTTATTGTTTGTTAACAACCTGCCTTATTACAGCACAAAGACAATGTACACCTCTACTACTCTTCCACCAAGAAATGACCTGGCTAGGACTCTGTAGCATTTTAGAGACCATAAGAATACAAGTAGGGATCCAACCCTTTCAGAAGTTGGATCTAACAGACCTTGTGCATACAGAATAATCTTTAACACCAGAATTAGAGCTCCACAGGATCAAGCACAAGACTGGTATTTTATAAATAGGCAAAACCCACCAATCCTGAAATGAAGCATACTGAGTATTTGTATACATAATGCATTGCTTATCCACATCTGACATACCACACTGATTTGTAGTGTATGCATATGTGTTGCGTAAAGAGAGAAATACAAAGGTAAAACTGGTACAAGTAAGTAATAAGGTGAAGGATGGGAAGACTAGACTTCTACACAGGGCAAGGTTCTTGGGTGCTCCGGTATACTTTTCCAAACCTCACATAGCCTGCACTGCTGTATTTTCACTAATGCTTGTGCCAGGAGATAATGGTGTTACCCGCTAATGCTAGAGTTTCAACTCTGATTGTAAGGCAGACATACACTTTGATCATAATCCTTTGTCTTGCCACATTTTCAATTCCCACCATTTCCATGAGGTGAAAAAGGCCTATGACACATGTTTCTCCCCTCTGGTGGGCTCTTCAGAAACATGTAGTAGAGAAGTAGACACTTTAACAGTAAATATGATGTTAAGTTTGCTATTCCAATCAATGTTTTTATGAATTCTTGATAAGCAGTCTACAGACCATTTGGCTCCGTAGAGCCACAGGCACTAAAACATTGAGTATAAATAAGTATTGGTGAGCTGGAGAGGCTCTCAGCTGTAACTCATCTGATTCAGTGGTGATAAGAGTAATGGCAATGACAAGCATTATGACACAGATCCAGAAACTATGCCTATTTTTGCAGCATTTTTGCTGAGCAGGAAGAATCACCTAGTAACAAGATGGCAACTATCACAACCATGCTTGTAGTCTGTCACTTTCCCTTGCAAAAACACAGTTCTCATAATGGTACAGTTATTTTCTGCATCCTGAAATATTATGAAAACTGGTCAGGTGATTTCAGTATATATGTATGTGTAGTACACTAAAGAGAAATTCCTACTAAAAGTATTAAAATGTTTGCTTGCCTTAATTTGTCTGTTAGCTGAGCAGACAGACTTTAAAAGCAGCAAGCTTTAAGGATGAAAGATAGCAATTTGTAAAATGCTGGGCCAGTATTTTCAGTTTGAATTGAATTTGCTTGCACTACCATCCCACTTTGTGCTCTAATTTGCTTGAATATTCACTGCAGAAGAGATGTACTTATAGGATGCTCTTACTAGAACACTGCCAGAGGTCTGCCTCTGTTGTCATCAGTGAGAAGCTTGCTCATGGGTCAAACTTCCCTCTCGGATAAAATTAAGCAAGGCCTTGAAGTCACTGGGTCTACATAGATGTAACTGAGTGGGGAATTTGACTAAGTAACATCTTCAGGAAGCAACCAGAAGCAAAAGAGATGAGATTTCACAAATGCAAGCAAAGAAATAAACCACAGGCCTAGAACAAAAGCAGCACAGGACAAAACCCAGAAACACTAGGACAGATTTTTCTTTGTTGTCAATGATTCCTGATTTTAATCAAGCTTTACTGATTTATAGAACTGAGAAGTTTGGAAATAAAGTGTTAGATTTAACTAGTTTCAAAAGCTAATGAAAAAGTGCTGAAGTCTGGTGCTCGTGAAGTATAAGGAATCTCAAAAGCTGTGCCGCTCATAGCCACGTCTTTTCAACAAAACAAATGCCCGTGCTTAATAGGACTATAGAGCTTGTGCCATTGCCAAGTTCTAATATAATACTTGGCTTTGTGGTTGGTGACAATTTTTGTACAGACAGGCACTGCAAACACACAAGCAGCTCTCAGTCTTCCTCTCAGCTTTCTGTAGGAAAGGACTACTTCAAATACTGCCACTGCACCAAAATGGATACATGGAGGAAATACAGAGAGGCCTCCTTTCTTCCCACATTCCCTAATCACAGAGCTCAGCTTGCAAACAGAAAGGACCAAGGTCTAGCCTCCATCCTCCCTGCTTTGCACTGCTCCAGCAGCAGAAAGTAGGCAGGAAACCAGCTTATCAAACTGGCTGGGGATTCCTCCTGCATTAAGGAATTACAATGTGGTTTAGCACCACTTTTTCCTCCTATGTTTGGTGTAAGGATCTTAAACTAAGGTGAGGACAGTATCCGAAGAGTAGCTGTATTCTAGCAATCCAAATTTACCATAGCAGAACCTCATGGCCTTTAAAACCAAGTGCAGATTAGAAAAGCTGTGCTGTTTAGGATAGCTTTGCTTTTGCCTAATTTCTTAAGGAAACAAAACTTACATGTTTGGGCTGTTTGTAATTCCCCCCTAACACCAGAATAGATTTGCAAGTTTCAACCAAGTTCGAAAAAGCAAGGGAAGTCTCTACGAGATATTGCTCAATATCTGGAGGAGAAAAAAAAAAAGCTATTCAAACTATTGCTCCCACAGCGGGGACTTTGTGGTAATTGTGATTTAACCCTTAATATATTCCAAAAGAAGGACAGGGAGTAAAGAAAGCTCCCAATGAACCACAACTACTGTCTTTGCCTAACCCAAGAGGAAACGGACATATGGAGAGAGCAGGAAGACAAGGATAATATAACGTACAAAACTGGAGGAAACAGTTCCCTATCTTCACAGCTCACTGAACAAGTTATAGTTCAGTTGCACAGGATCACACAGAATAATTGAGGTTAGAAGTGATCTCTAGAGATCATCTAGTGCAGCACCTTTGGTCAAAGTAGAATCAATTAGAACAGGCTGCTCAAGGCTACATCTAGTCTGTTTTTGAATATATACAAGGATAGAGACTTTGCAACATCTCTAGGCAACCTGTGCCAGGTTCAACCCACACTCACAGTGGAGAATCTTCTTTCTGTATTTAAATGGAACTTCCTATACATACACAGAGGCCCAAAGATTAGTGCCTTAGCATAAAAGGAATTATATGCAGATATAAAACAAACTATCTTTCCTCTCAGCTCACAATGTTGGCAAGACACATGAAATGTGGAAGACAAAACATGCATAAGTGAAAATAATTCTCCAAGGACACATGGTATATCAGTATTAAATTTCCCAAAGACAATGCGTCTGTATAGAAAAGTGAGAGAAAACCCTAGGTGTACCTTATTTTTCATGACCATATAATTTAAAAATATGAACACATGAAAAAACAGATGATCAGAACTTCAAAAGAAAATCCATAGACCAATCTTGTGCTGACAGCAGGTCATCTCAACATGACAGTCAAGCTACCCATCAAACCGTTGAGAGCTTCAGAATAGAATACTGGGAGACATATAGAGATTCCAGTAAGGTAAAAATTTAAGAGTTAAATCCATTCCCTAATCTTAGAGACAGGTCACAGTTATTAGAAGGAATTCACACAGTCACTGAATGATACTTACCCACAGCAAATGGCTGGCATGATGAGTAACCCAACCCTCAGTTCGCTGTCAGCCAAAGACATAAGAAATTTGTAATCATCCCACACAGTGCATTTCACACCACAAGGATTTGCAAAGTAAATTCTTCCTTTCCTAACTTAAGCTTGTGTTTTAATTCAAATGCAATAAAACTTAGCCAAGTCTTGTGGTACCTCAGCTCAAACTTTATTGGAGTAGGACAGTTTTTTTAAAGAATGAAATTTAAGAAAAGGAAATCATACATCACCAGTTCATGTTTAGGTGCAAATACGTCATTGCTTGTCCCCCTTCCTCATAAATTATATTACTATAGGGTACATGAGCCAAGATTATGAACCTGAGCTATGGCATACCTCATCCTGGACCAAAGTAACAAAATAATCACTTTTCCAAGAAGAGCATCTGTGCAGAAATCTAGCGTCTACAGTGCTACCCATGCTTTAAAAATTAAGAGAGTGATAGAAGACAAAGAGCCATCAGCATTCCCTGCTGGGTCAGTATGAAGACCTGGTGCATTCTCACCTGCAGCTGGAAGACTGCTGCTTAACATTGAGAAGACTGAAACTTCTAGTTCTAAGAGTAGTCTTTAGAGAGAGATTATAAAATTAACAGTTTTGGTCCAGACCAGTTTGCTTCTCCTAAAAAACAAATCTTCCGTTATTTTTCTTCTAGTCAATAGTGCTTTTAATAACTAAGTGACAAGGGTACTCAGTTTATGGTACGTAGGGCTGAATACACTGCAAAAGCTTGTTAATATACATGTAATACAGACATTATTACAAACATATACATTATCACACTGATTTTTTTTAATCTCACACTAAACATATACTGCAAAAGATAGCAAATCAAAATTGCAAGAGCCTGAAGATAGAAAGAGAGCACATTGTTTTATATGTAGAAGCAGGCAGCCAGAAGAGCACTTACTAAATGGATGCCTGAAAACAGTTTTTCATCTATTTTTTAATTTTTCAAAGTGAAGCGCTTCACTGGAAAAATTATCATGCCTATAGTTCCCTACATAGAGTTAGAACACTAAAACAAAGAAGAAAGACACAGTATTCGTACACCTTAAGCCACTTCATGCTGGTTTCTCACCCTAGTTCCTCCCTGCAACCTGCATTAACCCATTTACTGTGAGTTGATGTAAATCTTGGCACAAAGCTTTTACCAGTAATAATCTCCTATTGTTAGTAGCTGGCAAGGCATCTACTTTTCCACAAACTCCTTAATTATTATATCACTGCTTATCACTGGGTGGGTGTTAGGTAAGAAACTGAAGAGCAGTCTGTTATCAGTGGTAAGCTACACAAGAAATGGTTCCTTCCAGTCTAACCTCACTCCTTCCACCATACCAAATTGAAAATGTTTATTTGAAAGGAATTTTAGAAAACAATTATTTGCTTTTTAGGTATGCAATAATCTTTATGCAAGGATGCCAGAGTAGGAACAGCAGACATCTAAAAGGAAGAAACTGCCTGGCACATCCATGGCGTGCAAACCAGTAAGTTCAGCCATTAGAACTTTGTGAGAGAGTCATATAGGACAGCTTTAGGTCTAGTTTAATTTATGTCAGTTGACAATGATCTCTTTGGCCTTCAGGAAATAATAAAATAATTTTCTAAAAATAAAAAGAGAGCTGACAACTCAAGATAAGTTGTTCTGTCCTACTGAGTGACTATCAGTCAGCTACCTGCACCAGAAACTCTGCACTACTGTGAAGGCATGAAAGCAGCAGCACCATTTGCAAGAGAAAATTTCTAGATTTTGCTTAAACACCATGATTCACCTTCTTTATCCATATTGTTTGTTATCCTCAGTCTCATGACACACTTCCATATATTATTCTTTAAAAACTGTGTCCCAAAGTCATTGCAAAAAACCCCCAGTATATTCCTATTTATACAGGACAATGGCAATCTCATAGGCATCTCTGCCACAAATGATGCATTCAAGAATAAAAAGCTTGCAGCTACACCAATAACTAGTAATACACTTTTATGAAAGGAACCAATACAATTTCCTCTATTCCACCTAAATTCCATTTAAACCCAATTTTCAAAAGCTATGAAGTACTGAAAAAAATCTTCTGGGTGGATTTTTTTTAAAATGCTTTTTTCTGCCAGAATTTTATCAGTAATGTTTCTAGTCTGTAAACACAATTAAAAAAATAATAATAATGTTATATCCCTATTCAAAATTAAATGTAGAATAAGTCAAATGGAACCAGAGAAATACTATTAATATGTTCTAAAAGCAGGTATTTGAAATAAAACAAGGTTGATTGGGCCATATTTGTGCACCTTTTAAAAAAAAACCCTTCTGGAAAACTTTACATCTTCCACCAACAGCACTTAAGGGAATCACATCCAAACTGTCCAGTAAAACTAAATTTTCAGTCTGCAATTGCTAACATTTACATTGGAAATGCTTGTGTAACTATCCAAGTAGAATGTAATACTCTTAAACAACATATCCAACAGGCTGCAACCAAGAGTACAATTCAAACCTTGAAATATTGATTAAGTGCAACCAGTCCATAAGTGAGGTAAAGAGTTGGGAAAAGGAGACAAAAATAGTTGTTTGCCAGAAAATCTGAAACAAACAAGGACTTAAAGGAAATCCTTCTGCACTTACAGACACTGCATAAGAAGATGGTTCAAGTTCATTAAGAACATTATTTACAACAAACTACTCGTGTTACTTTTCAGATCAGTATGGATGTTTTGTAGCAAAACAGTACTGTTTATGGATAAACTGAAAATGGAACAATCTTCTCATTTTCCATAAGATGAACTAACACCACTATTGACTAGGATTGTTAAACATCTTGGGTTTTTTTGAAACAAACCCAGAAAATTTCTTTGGGATATTTCTTAACAAAACAGTCCACGACAAATAAAAACATTCCGTCCTTATCTATTTACCATTGGCTTGATGATCTTCCTACTGTTGTCAGGTCAACTTAAAACACTGACTTCATGAGCAATTTACAGTATCTCAGCATTTGAAGAGAAGCACTCCTTGAGTTCTTTATGTCTCTGCCTTTACTCTATCTTCATGGAAATCTATATCCAAACTTTCACCTCTTATTTTGACTGTTGTCCTATGTGCGTAACACATTCCTCATGCAACATCTCTTACTTCGGAGGGCAGACTTCCAAATTTCTCAGATTCTTTCAAATTTTTTTCTGAAAGTTGGACTCTTTCACGACGTTTGTTCTGTATTACCTACCTACTAATTCTGAGGTTGCTACCAGCATTTATTATAATCACTGCAATTACTGCTCTAAAGCATACAGTATTAAAGACCGCCCAAAATATAATGTATGGAGTAAATTTATGGTATACTGAAAAATATTGCAACACTGGATAATCCAAAACATACACTGTCTGCCCTGTTTAATTTACAAAAGGAATTGCAAGAATTCACTTAAAATGCTGCGTCTGCTCTTCTCATGGAGTCACAAATTTTTAGACATCGGGAAGAATTCCTCTCAAGAGGTAAATTCTATCAAGAACCTTTTTAAATTCTCCAACATCTCTCATCATTCTAAATGCAGTCCTTCCCACAGCATAGGCACAAAATGACATTAGAGCAGTGACAGAAAGTAGAAAAGTGCGTGAGCAGTACAAGAACTCTATTTGTGAAATCACTGCTTCCATAGTTCCTTCTGATGTCTGAAATGTATATAAATAGATATACAGTCCTACTCATTTGAAAGTATCTGAATTTCAACAACTCTTGGGTGAGAAAGCTTACTGTGCCTTACAAAGAACAATCATTCAGAACCTGGTCCTATTTCAACAAGTTCATAATAATTCTGCTACTGATACTAGGGTAAAAGACTAATGGTGTGCCTCAACAAAAGCTTGCAAAAGGATGTAAGATTTAAAAAAATTATTGTAGTTACTAAACAGGAATTTGCTCTAAAAAAAAAAGTGAGAGTCAAACTGATATCTGAACTTTGCAGTTCAGACATGCAACATGTAATACTAGTTTTACTTCAGTCAATAATGCAGGCAAACAGTACTTTTGAACCATCAGATCAAACGAATATAAAGTTAAGAAAGACTAAATCATTACTTGAAAATCCATTAAGTCTCTACGACATAACCTTTCTTGGCAAAATTCCATTCTTAAGACCTCTACTGCCCACAGTATTGCTTCCAATATTTTATTTCTATGATTACTAATCTACTGTTGAATCTTCACAGATTATCATGTCAAAGGGTGCAGATACACCGTTTTAAAACGAGCTTTTTTAAGGAATGTAAAATATGCATATGAAAACATTAATAGAATATATACTGGTTTGCCATTTGTTTGTTTAAAAAGGTCAGGGGGGAACTACAATGATTTACACCTCTTATAACAGCATATTAATCTAAACATTGAAACAAATAAATCCGTACTCTTTACATTCTCTCTAGATCTGACTCACTGGGTTAGGAAAAAAAAAATTATAGCACCAGTATGAATCATGGAATCATAGAATGGTTTTTGTTAGAAAGGACCTTAAAGATACAACCTCTCTTCATGGGCTAGGACACCTTTCACTAGAACAGGTTGCTCCAAGTCCCATCCAATCTGGCCTTGAACACTTCCTCAAATGGGGCATCCACAACTTCTCTGGACAACCCTGTTCCAGTGTCTCATATTCTTTGTTTAGCCTACTACCTAAGAAAACCAGGCTTCTGAGATCATGGCTTCCATAGGTTGGGAGCTTTCAATTTCAATTTGACAAAAAACCAAAAAAAACCCCAACAAATTTCAGTTACTGCTAGTGTCACAGAAAGAAGTGGTTAAGGCTGTAAAGAAATATCCTGTGTACATCCTCACTGAGTAAAAGGCTATTAACTTTGCTAAGAATCAAATGTGATGATTTCTTTTTTATATAACCCAACAGCATACTGCTGAACACTTCCCCAATGGCTCATATATTATTAACATGTTATACACTGAATAACTGTAAGTTACATGGCATACAATGCAGGAAAGGGACCCAAAGGTCAAAGTGCCATGAGTTTCAATAGGTATTCTTTGTATTGGATAGCTGCAGAATGATGCTTAAAACAGATGAAAGGAACACATAAAATGGATCAGCAACATTACATTTTTCATCAAGTTTATCTCAAAAAGAATAGGGTAAGTCGTACTTAGAGTCAATGTTTTACTGCCTATACACAAAGCATCAGCATTTTGTAAACTTCAACTGTACACTGAACTGGTACTACACCAAGCAATGATGCTGTAGCCTATACAATGACTGTCAAATGAACACACAAGAAAATCTTCCAAAACAGTGAAGCCCTTCACAAGAAGTACTTCAGTTCCTCATCTTTGCACTGATTAAGAAATATTCACTACAGTCAATCTGAATTACCTGAAGAATTTCAAGGGTGAAATGGGCGTTAATGAGGCCAAAAGAAATTTATGAACAAACAAATTTGTGTAATTAAAAAAAGAAGAGGAATACGCAAGAAGCTGGTTTCACACAGAACTAGTGGCAAATGGAGAAATGCCCCTATCTGATCTAAAACTAAAATAGTGCTTCATGATCCGGTATCATTGGGATTTCTCAAGGCACACTGTTTCCATGTGTGTTATTGTAACATGACACTCATCCTTTGCTCATTACTGTTAATTACAACGAAAACCTTCTATAATTAAGTGTGGAAGAATGTATCAATGAAACTTATATAAACCAGCCTTTCTCCATACACTCACATCCATCGTAATGAACCCTTGCACTGACAGTTCTGTAGAATAATTTTTTCCATACAATAATTAAGATTGTGCTGCTTCTTGCAAAACCATTTGAATACAGATTCTATGAGCTATTCCTCCAGCTGCAATAAAAAAGATGCTCTGAATTCAACCTATTACAAAAGAAAACCATCTTACTACAGTACTCAAATTATACATTACATTTGTATGCTACATTATTAAAAATAACTTTCCTTAGCTCCTCTATCATTCCCACTACCAGCAAAGAGCTAAGCACATCTTTCAGCACTGTCCCATGTAGCTCTTTTCCAACTTTTCTAAGAGGCCCTTATCTTCTCTTTGTGGCATCAGTTACCCTCCACAAGCCTGATGCACCAGCACAGAAGGCCGCTCAGGACAAATTTTGCATACCTTATTTTAAATTCTAACCAACACTTCCAACAACGGTTGCTACCCAGCAATTTGAACTGAAAACATTTCCCTGTTAGTTTTGCCCACCCACAGCCAGAAGTCATCAGGTCTCACTAATGTCACATACAGGCAATGGGACCTCTTTTGCCAGGACCAGTAGGCAGGCAGCTGTTGCTAAGGTGGCAATCTGTGAGAACTTCATGGAGAACCAGCAAGAGTTCTACTTACCATTACGTTCTTCCTCCTTAGCATTTTTAACAAGCCTGCCCTGAACTATGAACACACGGTCCTTCCCAAAATCGACTTCTTTTTATCTCAGTAAAAGCAGGTGAGAGTGATTAATACATGTGTACAATATTAATGTATCTGGCAGCAAAGCTAGGCCTACCTATCTGAAATAACATTATAAAGAATTTTTTATTAAAAAAAAAAGAGTATGGATATGAAGATCACTGCAAAATGGATAGGACTTTGCAACAAAACTTACAATTTCCTTCCATTCATATTACCTTTTGCCAAATTTTCTTTCTCAACCTCCCTCATCTCCTTCAAAAAAACCCCAGAAAAAATATTTCAAGCCATTACCTCCTGATCTTCCAAGCTTTAAAGTCAAGTGCTAAAGGAATGATTACAACTATTATTTTCTTCAGCTGTATGCTACTGCAACCCAAATTAAAAGTTACACACTATGACAACATAGTATGGTGAATCAGGCCCTCATACTGCACTTGTTGACCTCTCCCTAAAATGCTGCAGGTTGTCAGCTTACCCTCCAAAACAAGCAGGATGAGGACTAGCTACGTACCACAGAGTGTTCATTCCATTCTGCATGCTCCCAAATGTGATTAGCACAGAAAATGCGAGAAGACTAGAAGGCATCTTTCCATATTTAGCCATGTATGTTTAATACCGAATTAGATTTCACCTCAGTTCATTATTCTGTTAATCAAGGGTGGGTATAGCAAGGAAGACACAGACTGACATCAACTACTTTTAAGATTTCTCTTCCTCTTCCCCCCACCTCCAGCTTCTATGACACCATGCATTGTGCATTGTATGTGCATTCATGTGTGCAAACAGCAGAGACCTATCTATAAAGATCAGTTATGTGGTAGAACTGCAAAAGGAAACTTTCACCCTTGTCCAGCTGGTTGAATAACTGCAGAGGCCAACAGCAGCAAGCCTCTAAATATCCTCCTCTTGTCCCTCCACCCCCACGTCTCTAATCACTTAGGAGGAAGATAGGAAGATTAGCAGAGGGGAAAAAAATAACCAAAGCTGCAGATAACCCTTTAGGACCAGAGCGTCAAGCTATAAGACATGGAGCAAAAGGTTAATGCAGCTGTATTTTCAGGAATCTCATACACAATTATATTTAAGGGAGAGGGAGGGGGGATGAGAAGGTGAGAGGGAGAAAAAAGGAAATGGTGATGAAGACAAAAATGAATGTCATCTACAGCCAGTTCTTTGATCACCTGGACTATCCAGGAAAGGATTACCAGGAGAAACAGGCCAGTTTTACTACCACTACAGTGCAATTTTTTTGTATTTTCATTACCATTACCAGAAAATATTTTAATAAGAATACAGCAGCAGAGGTAACGGCTTATTGAGCCATGCAAAGAATAAAGGTGGTAACCAAAACAGAAAGAAAGCTACATTTAGCAGCTGATACACTGAAGAGATTTGGAAAAAAATTAAATATTAATAAAAGTCACTTTCACTAGAAGACAATGTCATCTTCAGCCATGTCTCTGAACGGTTGCTATGGGGTTGTGAAGAGAAGGGGGAAGGACGGGGGGGAGAGGATTGGGGGGGGGGCTAAAAATCAATCATTTCAGAAGAGCACTGCTTCTTTCAGAGAAAGATCTGGATTTTGACTGTGTCCCTAAGAAAATTGCGGACTGCAGAGCTGCTGCCACGCAGGGCAGCGAGGAAGCAGGCAGAGCAGAGGCAGCAGCTGGGGATGGAAACGCCTATTAAATCCTTTAGACAACAGATGGGCAAAGCTCGGCTGGGTTATAAAAAAAACACCAAAACCACCACCACAATGCATCATGTTTTATTGTCCCACCATAATGAACAACACTTAACACCCACATGCCCAAAGAATCCCCTCTATGGCTGATCTTCCCCTTTTGCTAAATTATAATCTTGAGTTTCAATCCACATTTAGAGGGCTTCCCACACAATCAATTTGCTGGATCCCATTGCTTATTGCACCTGATACTAAAAAAAAACAACCAAAACAACAAAAAAAAAAAAGGTAAAAAATTAAACCAGGAAGATATTTGGGCTTCTTTTTAAGGGTTTTTCTTCCAATTGATGCTCCCCCTGCCCTTGAAGTGAATACGCTATCCAAGCAAGCAACAGTAAGTCCAGATCTTGAATGCATTTAGGGGATCTAATTATGTCATGTAGGGCAGAAGCACCTGCTCTCTTCTAATTCCCTCCACTCGGTTTCCTCTTTTTAATATTTCTTACCATTGTTCCACACAGGAAAATCTGCTGGGGGCGAGTTTCATAAACAAGCTTTAAGAAAAATAATTAAATAACGTCCCCTCCCCCCCCAATCCCTCCTACAAAAACACAGCATAATCAGAACAAATTCTGGTACCCATACTCTATTCTTCTTTTATTTCACACCCTACCCACAAAACCCACTAGCCCATCCATCCATATTTGCTAAATACCCATAGCGGTTAGTGTCAGGGACATACTGTACATATTTCCAACCCCCCAAACTGCACCTTAAGGACTACACCCTTTTCAATCATGATGTCATGAAATACTGCCGGTGACTCCCCCACTACCCCCACCCCCACCTCCTTGGTATTACAGGCTGTGAACATTTCATTTCAATATAATTTGATTAAAAAGAAAATGCTTCTAAGTAGGGCAGTGAAAAAATTGGCGTGAAAATTCAGCACCAGATGATCATCTATTTTTTTCCTCTGCATGCACTCTGGCTGTCATCAGAACAACACCCATTAGCAGGAGTAATGAACAGAGAGCATCCTAGCTTTCTTTCAAAAAAAGGAAAGGAAGAAAAGAAAGAATTAAAAGGAAAACTAAAAATAAATAAAGGTTAAAATCCCCTATTAATATTATCTCCACTAAAACACCAAATGAGAAAACCAGAACCCTCAAATACCCTACCCCAACACCTCACTGGCACCTTCCCCCTAGCGCCGGTGCTGCTGCAAAAGAACCAACCTGTCTGTCCTTTTCCTAGGGTTTTTTCCAAACGATAGGGTCCAACATATTGTGCATGTTGAGCTCCGCTGCCTTCTTTCCCTGTTGATGACATCTCTACCTGGATCTGTAATTCTGCAATGTGTATGTGCTGATGAGCCGGAATTTCTCTCTCTGCAGTTCTTTAAATTCCCACTTCGCAGCTGTGCAAGCAAAGCACTCTTTTTCTCTTTGCTTTAGTCCACTTGGTTGCTGATTTTTCTCTTCCTCCTCTTTCTTCCCTGTCTCTCTCACGTGTGTGTTTTCCCGCTAGGTCTGCCTGAGACACCGATGGACGAAGGAGTTATTTTAATCTTCAAAGAGGGGGATCTACGATCCAAGCCCAAGGAGCATGATGCTGGTGATCTGAGCTCCGCACGCCGCCTTCTCTCCGGGAGCTGTTCAAGGGAGAGCCAGAGCTAGAGCAGCGGAAGAGCTGGGGGCCGCAGCTGTGATTGACATTCAAAACAGCCAATCGCCTCGTCTCACACCTCCTTCTCCCCCCCTCCTTCCACTACCTTTTCTTTTCCATCAGCAGCAGTTACTGCTTCTGTCTGCTACAGAGCATCATGAGCAATAGCAACAGCAAACACCTAAGCTTATCAATCTATTGATAAGGCACGCTTAAGTGTAGTTTAATTTATATTTTACTTTAAGGCCCAAACATACACTGTTGTGGGTTTTTTTCCCGCTCTAAATTATACTCCCCTATGCAGCTGTACTTTAGAGTCCTAAAGGCTGAAATTGTGGCAGGAAACAGGAAAAGAAGAAAAAAAAACCCAAACCCACAACCCTACTTCTGAAAATGAGCTTTAAAAATTCATTGATTCTGTTTGATTCTGGAGGACCTACACCTTTTGTGGGTTTTGCCCTTTAGTGAGCCTTGGTTGGGGCAGAGGGGAGTGAACAGGAAAAAAGGATAAAACCAGCCAATCCTGTAACCTCTGAACTCAGTGACAGACCTGCTTTTGAGTTTGATGGAAGCAAATAGACATCAGGTCCTTACATGAGCAGATCAAAAATGGCATGGCCACTATCTTAATTAGAAACACAGCAGAAAATCCAGGGATTAGAAGGCCACAGCAACTAACTCCCATATCCACAAGCTCCATACTAGCAGCGTAAGAAAACTTACCTTGTTTTTTGTCTTGAGTTCTTATTTATGCCTGTGATTAATCTTCAGAGCTCAAGGAGTTGGATGAAATAGAAGATTCTGCAGATCTACTTCAAGCTGGGCACAAGCATATATACTTTTTGCATTCAGGACCAAACAACAGTTTCAGCCAGACTCCAAGGCTTGCAAGCTGAAATCATTACTACACAAGTCCAGTTTTCATATTCTCATAGAATGGTTTAGGTTGGAAGGGACTTTAAAGATCATCCAGTTCTAACTCCCCTGCCATGGGCAGGGACACCTCCCACCAGACCAGGCTGCTCAAGGCTTCATACAATCTAGTCACGAATGCCCTCAGGGATGGGTCATCCACGACTTCCCTGGGCAACCTGTTCCAGTGTCTCACCAACCTCATAATGAAGAATCTCCTCTTAATGTCTAATCTAAGTCTTCCCCCTCCCAATTTAAATCCATGACCCCTCATCCTATCACTAGATGCCCTTGTAAAAAGTTCCTCCCCAGATTTCTTGTGGGCCCACTTATGGTACTGAAAGATTGTTCTAAGTTCTCCCTGAAGCCATCTGGCATGACAACTGCACCACTCAGCTTGGTGTCATCTGCAAACTTGCTGAGGGTGCACTCAATCTCTCTGTCTGTATCATCAATGAAAATATTAAACAGCACTCAGCCCAACATGGAACCGTAAGGGACACCACTTGTCACGAATCTCCATCTGGACATTGACCACTACTCTCTGAATGTGACCATCCAACCAATTCCTTATCCACTGAACAGTCCACCTATCAAATCCATATCTCTCCAATTTAGAGAGAAGGATGTTGTGGAGGACTGTGTCAAAGGCTTTACAGAAATCCAGATGAATTGCACCCATATCTTTTCCCATGTCCACTGATGCGGTCAACCCATCACAGAAAGCGACTAGGTTGGTCAGACAGGACTTGCCCTTGGTGAATCCATGCTGGCTGACTCGAATCACCTCCCTGTCCTCTCTGCTTCAGCATAGCATCTAGAAGGATTCTAGGAGGAATTTTTACCTTCTCTCCTCTGCTCCACTCCAGAGAGAAAACTTACCAAGGAATTCTGGTCAAATCGCACTGAGACATAACACACAGCAAGGATTCTTCAGACACAGGGGGAAGCCTTGAGAAGTCTGTAAAAGGAAGGGAGAGTAAGGAGAGGGAAAACCCTGAACAAGCCTTTTCATTATCTCTTGCTCTTTGAGAGAAATTATTATTTCAGGTTTGTTGGCTTTTTTTTTTTAAGATGAAAGTTTACTTGTTTTTAATACTTATATCTACAGACAGCAAATGCTGATGCAAATGGGAATAAAACTAGAAATTAGCTCTTTACCTGCATCACAGACAACAGAACTCTACCCAACAGACTGTGGAGGAGCAACAAGATGAAGAGGCAGGAGGAAACTAGGCCAGTGGACTGAAACCTTAAACTAATTTGAAGGTATCCTCCTGTCTGCTCAGGAAACAAAACTTGAGACTGGCTTTCACATTCCCCTGCTTTGCACTTTATGGTTCGTCTTTACTCATATCTGGGCTGTGCTGCTGCAGCAACATTACAGCAAACTCCACAACACCCTAAATTATGCCCATTCCTCTGCTTCCTCCTCCAGACTTCACCCCATATTACCACCAGGACACCCTCCGTACTGAGAGGACTGCTTCTACTTATTGCCAATGGCAAGCTCTTTCCCCTCCAGCCCCACAGGTCTTTAATTTCTTCACCTACAAAACTCAACTCCAAATTGCCATTTCCCCCAGCTCCCTCCTCCAGATCTTTCGCTGAGCATTGTTCTTCCCCCGCCTTACTGCAACCCCAACAGCTTCTCCTATTTAATCCTTGCTCCTCTTCACACTCCCAAACATCTCCTCTCTGAGCACCGGTGCATTGCCTCATGCACCTAAACCCACAGTCCCTCACCAAAAAGAGAGGAAAGGAAGTTGGGGAGAGCCATGCCAAGAAACAGGGCAGCCATTCCCCATGCCGTGCTGCCATGCCCTCTGCCCTGCACCCTGTAGGACAGGAGCTGGGAGGACAGAGGAGGCAGGCCTGGACACATGGCAGTGGGCACTGCTCCTACTGCCAAAACTGGGGCAGGGGGAGAAGGTTGCATGGAGTTCCTCTCTGGGGAGCTGTGGGGTAGGCTGTAAGGACTGACAGCTAAATGAGGGGCTGACAGGCCTGTGGTTGAAGAATGAGGCACGGCACCGTATGATGTGAACCTGCCCCAAGTGCGGCACAGGACTCAGATGTGGCAGCATTGACCACCACAAGGGTTCAAAAACCCAGCTGCAAGGTCCAGCAATGTCAAAGTGCATTCAATGGGATGATTTGGTACATGGTTGAAAAAATATCTCTGAAACTTGTGCCATCTGTGCATGCCATCCCACAGGGTCTCTCCTTTCCCTGTGGCTTACAAGTCATAGAATGGTTTGAGTTGAAAGTTCCAACCCTCGTGCCGTGGGCAGGGAGATCAGGCCAGACAGGGTCGTTCAAGGTGGGGCACACTGGTGGGAGAAGCACTTTCATGACTGGACACTCAGCCACAGAAATTGTGGGGGGAGTTTGGGGAGAATCAAAATGTATTATGTTTTCATTCATTTAACTCCCCTTTAAACATGGCAGCTGTCTTCTTCCCTGCCACCCTCACTATTAAAAGGTCCCTGGATGGTAAGGAGGAATACTGCGTTACAGGAATGTGAGCACAACTTTCAGAAAATGGATTAGACTGTTTGTCTAAATTAGCAACTTAGCCACACTACCTCATTAACAATGCAGTGGGTGAATATCAGCATAGATCTGTCCACTTAACATCTTTTTTAATTCCATTATTTTTATTCTCAGGTCATTTAATATGAGTTTTTGATGTGTGTATTTAGATAAATCATATGTGGGTCATGATAGTATTAGAAAGATGAACAACCAGACAATGTTGTCCATCCAAGACCCAACTCGTGTATTTTACAGTTTGCTTCCATTGTGCATTGGGGAAAATGAGATGCAGAGCCATGGACATTAGACATCCCCACCTTGAAGCACAAAATATGAGTCAATGTTGTGGCTGGTATAAGAAAAAAAACTTGGTAAAATTGATATGATCCTGACTAGAAGATCAGTGGATTTATAACAAAAAACAAAAAACCAATAAACTCAAAAAAAACCCACAAAAATATGAACCCACAAAACCAACCAACCGAAAAAACCCTACCACACATTTTTAGTCCTGTTTAGTTATTTGTTATATTTGTTGATTCCATAGGAATATTCTTCTGTGTGGCTTATTGCAACAATTTTGACCTTCCATATGAACTCTTCTTTAAAATATGTTTGGACACTTCCTGATTCTGGAATAATCAAATGCAGCTTATTTTATTTGTTCCTATAGAACAAAATCCCATTTATCTGTACCCCTTTGATCTGAAACTCACTCTTTTGAATCTAGGTTATGTCCCTCTGGTGTGATTTACTTATACAATAAATCCCTCAATTATTTGAAGCCCTGTTTATCCAAATGTTTTGATGTTCCAAAAGTGTTTTGAATAAACAGGGCTCTGCTGTCGTTAGATATATCAGATATCTTTGGGGATGCATAGAGGATGATTTCCCCTGACCTTATTCTGTATTATCTTGTGCTTAAATGAACAGGCATTGTAAACTTAAGTGTGTAATTGTGTATTGGCACCATCTTCAGTACTTTAATTTCTTTCCCCATTAATTATTTTTCATTTGTTTTTCTGGTAAGGCTAAATCCCAGAAATTTCACTCAGGTAGGACTCAATGTAGATGGTAGCAGAAGTTTTGCTTGAGTAAGGAGTGAATAGAAGTGTAATTATCTAGATTTCTTTTCAGTTTTATCATACTTCTGATAGAAAGCAGAGCAAAATCATCTGCATTTTTTTGCATTTTTTGCCCACTCCCATTGACACTACCTCATGTCTAACGAAAGTCCTTGTGTTCATTTAGATGCTTGGCACTGCCTTTCTTCTAATTCCCATGAGAATTTTGAGGAGATGGAGCGTGAAATGATGCAAGAAGCTAGGGAAAAAACAGGTCCATTTAAAAAATATTATTCGCTTATTTGTTTGAATGTATTTATGGAATTAATAATTAAATAAAAGGACGTGTCAGGTTTCCAGGAAAAGGCACGAATAAACTTGTGTACTTAGCATAGAATGAATCAATAGTTGTCACATGGCAAGAAGAATTTCACATAAAGTAGGGATTTGTCTCCAGTCAGAATAAGCTGATAGCTGATACCAAAGATAAGGACAAAAGAGGCAAAAATATTGTGCGTTTGCAATGTCAGGATCCATTATCACATCCTGAATTACATATTCCATCCACATATCTATGGACACATGACACCCCTTTGATAAGTGGTATTGGGAATAAAATATTTGGGAATCAACCTCATTGCTTAAATGCTCTATAATAGACTGAGTCAGGCATTTGAGAGAAATTTAGACATCAATACTGTTGACACACTGATGAAACCTATATATTGAGAATAATTATATCAATCTGCAACATTTCCAAACAGATATTAACAGCTAAAATTGAGAATTTTCCCCTTTTGTGTTAGATATCTACCATCTTCATAAAAAGTCCAGGTAGACCGAAAGAAAAGAAAGAATGTGACTTTAATAAGTGGATGGTGTTTCAAATTCTTAGAACACCCTCAGAGTTCAGGTTTTTTACTAGCAACCAGGAGCTGAGGAACTAGTTAACACTGGCTCTTAGAAGACAGTGCTTCCACAAACTCCCATTTTAGAGGCTCCTAAACTTGGTCCACATCACTCAGCAGAGGTATACCATGCTAGAATTTAGATAGACAGATTTTTTTTCTGTCATTGTTATTGATTATTGTTACTATTATTATGTGTTTAGCTATTCTTATTAGGATTCTTGGCATTATATATATTCTAGCACCTTACTTTTAAGGTTCATCCAGAAATATGAACTACATATCATCTTTGTTTCAAGTGAGGTTAAAGTAAAAACTTGTAAAATGTTTAATAATAAAATAGATAATTGCTTTCACAGTATTACTTACTCCGGACTGAGGACTTTCTTTACCCCTCTGGAAATATTAATGTCCTTTTCTCAAGCCTGCTGCTGTCACCACCTGTGATTCACAGAACTGTTAAACAGTTAAACAAAAAAGGACTTTTTCCAGCTTAATAAGACAATGTGAAAACCTCTCTGTGGATGTTTTTTTCATATGTTGAGCTTTGTATTTCATAAAAATATGAATACTGTATGCAGACACAGTCATAGGTTCAATATATGAAGCATTTGGCTGAGTCTTAATGGAAACCACACTTGAAAGCAGACACATCAGGGTGAGTGTACATGATTCTTCCCTGCAGTACTCTCTCAGTTTCCAATTGTTTTCAGCTCAAGGACTTTCTAAACCAAAAGTTGTTTCTGTGTATGTTGTAGTCCTCAATAGATTTCTTTTTCAATCAGCTTGTTTTTGTCTTCCCTTAAAAACTTGACACCATGACAGACAAACAACTATCTCTACAGATTATGTGTATACTTCTGAGACGGTGAATCTTTGAGACAAGTAACATACATTGATCAATGCTCAAGACCCCCCCAAAAAACATAGAAAATTATGAGTAAGTCACCATTCTTGAATTCCTGCAGTGGTATGGAGCAATTCCAGCTGCAAAGTGACTGCTCAGGATGCCTTGAAAGAGTAGAGCTGAGAAATCAGAGCATTTGATGGTTAAGAAGCAGAAAGTAGGTATGTGGAAACAGAAACACAGTTTCTGGCTATGTTTTTCTATTGTAGAGCAATTCCACCCATTCATCTTCTGCCACAAAATGGCATGTGCAGCCTGATCAGAAGCTGATGGACCGTATCATAAAAGCATGACTGTTAATGTATTAGCAGCTATCATGAAGGTTTTATTGACGCTCTAACAATATGCAGTGGAGGTGTATGATGTCAAATACACTGAATAAAGCAAATTTTCTAGATTTTATTACAGATGGTTCAGTGAAACATTCAGTCAACATACTAGATTATCCCTGCATTCTCTGTAGAGATTTCAGGTAGCTTAAGAAGTTTTGATCAGGATGAACAAGTGAAAATATTAATTCCCTAGTCCGCAGTGGAACTTTACCAGAGAAAGTAAGACATGCAGTTTAAGTCAAACACGCACAGTGGTTTTAGCTATATATGTAATATGAGGTTTGATGAAAAAGGGATCAGGAGATACTGCACAGCTGGGTATGAACGAATTAATGGATGCATGTTTCATGTGTGTGCAAAGGAGTATTCAAGATAAACCAGGGAATGAGTCTGTTGGGCTGACAGCAATGCACAGTTGAACTGGAGCAATGCAGTATGTGTATGTTAGAGGAAAATATATCATGCTCAATCCAACAGCCTGAGAGGGGCATGGCTGTTGCCACTCCATATGCCCATGTCCATCCATTGGCGAGGCTGAAGATATATTGCAAGCAGACATACACACATAAAGCACAGATATCTACTACACATCTACATATGTGCACATAAACACTGCATATCTGCACGGATGGGCATGCAATTCCTAGATGGACATGCGGATCATTCAGTTGAGCATAGGCAGCACTGATAACCTTACCCTGCTTCTCTCTCCACCTGAGCAGGATAGAAGTCCATTATTGAGAATATATCTATGTGTGTGTGTCTGCGCACTAGGTAGGTTCCTCCAGCAACTGGGCTCCTACAGTCAGTCTACACAGTAGCTGGACCCTGGATCCCAGTCTGCTCAGTTGCTGGCACCAGTGAGGTCTACACTCCCACTTCACATCCCTACGCCAATGCTCCCACCCCTAGAGGTGCACAGGTGCTCTCACACTCAGAGCTGGCCCTTAGAGACACCCTCACCCCCTTGCTCCCAGGTCACTTCACATACTGACCAGCTGGTTTGGCTCAATCTTTACTAGCTATCACACATTCACATTCCCACACTCAGTTACTGCACCACAGACATACACGCCCTCCAGCCTGTGGTCTGTCTTCAGTCGCTGGACTCACACCAACAGAACATAAACTCCTCACCCAGGAAAGAATTAGAAAAGAGTTTAATAAGAACACAGGACAGGCTGCACTGATCAGGCAGAGGACATAGCCAGACAAGCCACCATGCACCAATGAGCAGTTCTGTGTCTATTCATCAAATTGCCAGACATTATAGTTGCAAATGCAAAAGGTAAGTTTTCAAGGAAGACAGATCGTATGAGGTAGTTCCTGACTCAGGACAGTGGTTGTGATGATAGCTGCAAGATATTAGCAATGTTAGCAACAGCCAGCACACGTGACGGTGGAATCAAGCATTAAGCATAGGAAGAGTTTCATCTGATGAAAGAAGGTAAAGAACTGAAGAACAATTTGAGCACTTTCCCTGCCTCCCCAAAGAACAAAGAATTGTAGGAGGGGATTTCAGACTCTCTGAAACCTATGTTTTAATGACTTTTATTTTTAAAAAAAGAGGAAATTCTGAAATTTCTGAACAATTCAAGCACCAGAAGGTCACAGTACCTGGCTCCATAAGCGTCATGGTTTTACCCAAGCTGGCAATCAAGCACCAGGCAGTCAACTGCTCACCTTCCCTTACTGCTCCTGTAGTGGGATGGGGAGGAGAATGAAAAAAAAGTAAAATTTGTGGGTTGAGGTAAAGATAGTTTAATAGAACAGCAAAAGGGAGAGATGATGGTGATGACAATGATGATGATGACAATAATGGAATATACAAACTAAGTGATGAACAATGAATTGTTCACCACACGATGACCAATTACAAGCCCACCCCTGAGCAGCACCCTCCACCCCTGGCCAGCTCCACGATTTATATACTGAGCATGATGTTTTCTGGTATGAAATATCCCTTTGACCAGCTTGGGTCAGTTGTTCTATCCATATGCCCTTCCAGATTTTCAGAGAAAATGCCAGCATGTTTGCAAAGCCTCTAGCAAAATAAAACAACACTCAGAAGAAAGTTATGAGGGTGACTGAAAGGAGAAAGCAAAGTACTTTTTAGCTATCCACCTGCTGGCAGTATAAAAAGCTGAAACAAACTGTAGCATTGTAGTGATTAAATCATTCAACAGGAACAGGAAGAAAGTATTATGAACTGGTTGAATAAACAAACTTTGGAAAACAGTATTCTGTCCGGTTACACAGGTTTTGCTTTTGATTTACTGCATGAACTTGGGCAAGTCACTCTGACCAAGAATTGCCGAACCAACCAATGAGTTTGTGTGTAACAGATATTTGCCACAGCACTGGCAGAGACCCAGTTAACAAAAAGTGCAGAGCCACTGCCCTTCTAAACAACATTACTATTAAAAACAGCTAAAAATTAGGCAGCACAAAGTAGAAATGTCTAAAATCCCATTACTGCCATTAGCTTCTTGTTCTTTGTGTCATTCCTTTTAGAAGATATTTCCAAGTCATCTGCTTTCTATTATGTACTCAGAGATCCTTCAAAAGGATCCTTGAAAAGACTGAGATTCTTGAAAAATTGTACCAGAAATTAATTATTTGCATATTTTGGCGGGGGGTGGGTGGGGTTGCCTGCTTAGAAATTAGAACAAACCCTTCAACAGTTGGACTTAAGTAATGACTTTTTTTAATGTGATCAGTTTGCACTGACCTTTTCAACAGTTTAATGTCTTCACAAGTAACCTGGATATTGTGAATCAAGAGCACCCTGATGAAGTTTGCAGATGACAGCAAGCTGAGTGAGGAGATACCCTCCAGGATAACCTGGACAGGTTGGAAGAGTGCGCTAACAGGAACCATATGAAGTTCAGTGGAGATAGGTGTAAGGTCTTGCACCTGGAGATAAATAACCCTGCAGTGCAGCTCAGGCTGGTTCTGCCTGGGTAGAGAGCAGCTCTGTGGAGAAAGACCTGGGGTCTTGGTGGGCAACAGACTTAACATAAATGAGCAGTGTGCTGCAGCAGCAAAGGAGGCCCACCAAATGCCGAGGTGCATCAAGAAGGGCATCACCAGTGGAAAACAATGAGTCATTATCCTACTCTGCTCAGTGCTTGTCAGGCTGCACCTGGACTTTTGCACCTAGTTTTTGTCCCCAGTATACAAAAAAGACGCAGAAAGGCTGGAGAGGATCCAGAGAAGGACCACTAGATCCCAGGACTAGGAAACCTACTGTATGAAGTAAGGCTGAGAGAACTTGGTTGGTTCAGTCTCGAGAAGAGAAGGCCTAGGGGAAACCTTATTACCATGTANAACAAACCCTTCAACAGTTGGACTTAAGTAATGACTTTTTAAAATGTGATCGGTTTGCACTGACCTTTTCAACAGTTTAATGTCTTCACAAGTAACCTGGATATTGTGAATCAAGAGCACCCTGATGAAGTTTGCAGATGACAGCAAGCTGAGTGAGGAGATACCCTCCAGGATAACCTGGACAGGTTGGAAGAGTGCGCTAACAGGAACCATATGAAGTTCAGTGGAGATAGGTGTAAGGTCTTGCACCTGGAGATAAATAACCCTGCAGTGCAGCTCAGGCTGGTTCTGCCTGGGTAGAGAGCAGCTCTGTGGAGAAAGACCTGGGGTCTTGGTGGGCAACAGACTTAACATAAATGAGCAGTGTGCTGCAGCAGCAAAGGAGGCCCACCAAATGCCGAGGTGCATCAAGAAGGGCATCACCAGTGGAAAACAATGAGTCATTATCCTACTCTGCTCAGTGCTTGTCAGGCTGCACCTGGACTTTTGCACCTAGTTTTTGTCCCCAGTATACAAAAAAGACGCAGAAAGGCTGGAGAGGATCCAGAGAAGGACCACTAGATCCCAGGACTAGGAAACCTACTGTATGAAGTAAGGCTGAGAGAACTTGGTTGGTTCAGTCTCGAGAAGAGAAGGCCTAGGGGAAACCTTATTACCATGTAAATAAAGGGTGTCTACCAAGACGATGGAGAATCAGTTTTTACAAGGAGTCACCTGGGAAAGAGAAGGGGTAATGGGTATAAATTGGTCCTGGGGAGATTCCGACTGGATTCCAGAAGAAAAATTTTCACCATGAGAACAGTTTAACGCTAGAATAATCTCCCCAGGGAAGTGGTGAATGCCTCTACACCGGACGCTTTTAAGACTCAGCTTGACAGGGTTCTGGGCCATCTCATTTAAACTATGTATTAACTAAAAGGTTGGACCAGATGAATTCTGATGTCCTTTCCAACCTGGCATTCTGTGATTCTGTGAACATTTTTGCTGAAAAGCTGGGATACAACTGCTCTGAAGAGTGGTCCATGAACCCCATGGGAATAGCACCATACAAATTAGCCTGACTGTCTTCTTCATATTTTGCCTGACAAGGCAAAAGTTATTCTCTGAGAAAAGCAGTAAATCAGATCACCTGCTCTTTCTTTTCACTATGGTTAGTAGGTCACATACATTTAAGGATATATTGTGCCCTCTAGGCATGGGCTTGCCTTGGATACAGTACAGTGTGTACTATATGAGGAGAATCCCAGAAGCCTTTTTTTTTCTCTGCTTTTTCCATCATCATCTTTTTACATCTTTCCTTCATGCTACCCTTTTTTTGAATGTCCAGAATTTAAGGAAACGCTAAGATAACCTCAATAGATACAATGTTGTTCTTTTGAGAGCTTCCTAACAGCAAAATTCCAAATGCCATCTTTACTTTTTATGCACATAAATGTGACTACGAAAATGTCTAGGCAGTAATTCACTGTTAAACTGTCAGATAAAAGCCTATGGAATTTCCACAGTTTGTCATCATCTGGGAGACTTTCATTTCTTTCACCTCTCTTCTTTGCACAGCTCTTGACACAGAGCTAGTTGGTTTGAGAATGGCAAATCTGTGAAATACAAAATGAAAAAAATATATCCTGGAGAAATCCCAAGATGTCTGCTAAATTTACAGTCTTCATTATGGCTAGGTAGAAAATAAATCTTAAGGGCTTCCTCATCACAAGACTTGTGAATAAAGAATCACAAGTCATCACAAGACATGCTAATAAAGAAAAGAAGACTTTTGAATTAAATGTATGCCCTCATCAGCTCATACACATAATTCCCATTAATGTTGATGAAAACTACAGGGGTGCACCAGTGGGACAGTAGATCCCTGGTTGAGTTAGAAGCGACTACAGGAAAACATCAGCAAATAGTGGTGTCTGTACAAAGTTATCTCTCTTTCCCAGTGCTCCAAAAGAGTTTTTTTTAAAATACCCTAACTCAACAGCAGTCTTGTGCTTTTTTTACTGATGGGAATTTTCAAACCCCAAGTTATTTCATTAGATAATACCATTGGTATTTAAAATGTCAGACTCAAACTGCATTTCCCAGTGTGAAAGCTGAATACTAGTGCCCGAAGGAAAGTTTTATAGCATCGATTAACTGCAACCATTTGTAGAACTGACAAAGAGCTGCGTAAAAGGTTTATTCTGACTTTTAGATGTGAGTGTTGTGCATCATTTTTATAACATGCAAGCAAACAATGATGTACTTTGTTATTGCAGGTCAGAACAACTTCACCCCAGCAGATAAATCACAGAGACTGACATTAGCAATCCCAGAACTTGTAAGGCATGAGATGAAAGTGGCCATAGAGGAAGTATTTCACTGGGTTTTCCATTTATCCAACTTCTGTTAAAAAAAACAAAATATACCTAAAATGAAAAACACAGTCATGAGGAAAGGAATACTAGTGAAACAGGCCTGAAATGAAGCGGTAGAAGTAAGCAAAATATCTGTAATGAACTTAAATGAGAATAGCATTGTATGTCTCTCAACAGTCTGAAGACAAGGTCCTGAGATGGGATAAACAGACTTTTAAAAAATGTAGCAGGTAAACAGACCTGGCGTCAACACTGTTTCCATTCTGGTGACAATTCTTGCAAAACAAGAACATATTTTTTTAAAATGGTAGTTCCTGCTGCACATACGTTGTTCATATCAGCCTTTACAAATTATTCAATTTTATGTTAAACTTTACTATAGAGATCCAACCATGAGTAACAGCTGTGTCTTTCAAAACATTGATCAGACATAAGTATGTGACAAACCCTCTTCCAATGAAGACTGTCCCCAGTTCACAAAGACAGACTTGTGGTACAGAGAGATAAAATAATTTATCAAGCATCAATTAGGAGGTCTACAACTAAAACAGGGTTGAAAACAATTTTGGAGTCCCAATTCAGCAGCCATGAGGCAGGTTTTTTGCCTGTTTCTTGCCAAAGCCATGAAATCTTGGGACACTCAAAGGAAAAAATTCCAAAATACTTTCAGCTAAAGATTAGCAACTCTCTATGTGTCATGAAATGCATCTGGTTATTGATGATATGAAATCAAGCTGACTGTCTGAAAGGAGACAAGTAGAGTAGAAAGAATTTTGTTTGTAGAACAGAGAATCATAAAGAGCTGAAAACCAAAGGGTCAAGGTACTATTCTTGTCCCCATTATAGCAAAACTTGTGCTTTTAGTAACAACAGTTGAAGATACTTGTTACTTACAGGCACTCTGGATAGAGCTCTAGGGGCATGAACAGAGACATGCACAGTAAGACAGATGAGAATAAAATAAACACAGGAAAAAGTTTAGGTCTATGAACAAACCACATTGAATCCTTGAGCTTTCCTTCTGCAAAAATATAAAGCAGACCTATAGCTAGCTTTTTGACAGAAACTCAGTTCCGTGTGAACCTAAGTCAGATGTGTGAGTACCAAAATCACTTAAATAAATTTCCACCCCACCTGTAAAGATTTCAATAATTACAAGTCAAAAACTTCTCACCCTCTCATGCAGAAATCATGCTGGTGGCTCTGCTAGCATTAGTAATGGTACAAGGCATTGGAGCTATTTCCAGCTCCCTGTACAACTGTGTAAAATAATGTAGCATGTGATCTTTGTGTTCTGTGTTGTCTAAGGCAAGGTCTTGGAAACAAATATGCTCATGACTTGCTTGAAACATGGAATTTCATCAATCTCCCAGCTGGCCAATAATTTGTGATCTCACAGATTCACAGTAGTGAATGATTGTTTAAACGGTGACACGTGTGTGGAGGGCAAAACATACTTATATTGGTGAGGTCTGGCACCTCCCCTCTACACCACATTTCCTTTCTATCTTATTTCACGTTTTACTCCTTTCTCCTATTCATAACGTAGTGAGTGCAAATGTATGTTACTACCCTCTAGTGGTCAACGTGGCAAAGTTCTTCTGCTAAAGGCGGCTGGGGCAAGGGGTCCTGATCTCAGGTTACAGACTAATTTTGCAGTTTAGACTATTAGGGTCCACCCCGAAACCTCATTTGCCTGACAGAATTGAAGCCGATAAGCATGTGAGCAGATCAGTTACACACATCTGGGTTGTCGTAGCCTGCAGGGGTAGGTTGAGCAGAGTGGATTCACAGGTAATAAATGTAGTTGCTCCACAAAATTCTCCTTGCTTACATCTGTGACTCCTGAGAGAATGGAACCCCTGTGAATGGCATCTTCAAAAGTCTTCTGGGTCTTCTATGATCCTCATGGCTGCATCCAATCATACCTCACTGTCAATCACTTTTCAGCATTGCCAGCTGTCCTTTCCTATTATCACTTCTAACTCCTTTAAGTATTAGTGTAATAAATACCATGGCATGGATACTGTAGGTGTCTGGAAATATAAACAGATAAGCTTCAGCTAGTATGAATTAGTATCAGTACCATTGACCTCATGGATCATATTATTTGGAATGAAATCTGATTAAGCTTCCAGTGTCTTTTCACTAGAAGAAATATCCATGTCCAGTGAACTTTTAACTTTCTGTCTAAGGAAATCTTCCAGTAAATTGACACTTTTTCTTATTTTTTTAAAAATTTTAGTGGCTATTACCTGCAGTTCCCCAAAATACTTCAACAGCACAATTAAGACTCCTTTTATCAAGAACTGGTTAATCATGTGAAAACACACTACAAAAGACTTGAACAGAGGTTTCTTGACTTGGCTAAGGCCAAAGCTATAAACCAATACCTTCGTGATGAAAGCTATAAACAGCTATGTGAGTGGCTTAGGATTCCATTTTAAGAATAATTTGTATGCATTATTCTGCATAACTGTATATCTGGTGACAATAGAAAACACAGTGCATAAACAGGCACAGCTAGGTCTACAGACAGTAAATTCAGGCCTTTTCTATATTGAGGCTTTTGTGGTTGCCTCTGACAGCCAGACTAAGCTGGTATAAAAAGGCACTAATGGAGCTTTCTAGGGCAGACAATGAGTCAAGAGCCACTAACAAATTTGCTTTACTGCTTTGGGGAGGAATGGATGAAGACCATGGGACAAAATAGCATCTGTGGGCTCTCTCACTTGCCTTCAACTCCTACTACCTGCAAACAACAAAATTTTAGCTTTCACTGTCACTGTGGAGACCATGGTTCCCTCAACTGTAAAATGCAGTCTGGTACCTACCTTTGTGAAATGGTAGAGGAAGGAAAGGCAATCCCTTTGAGCCTGCAAACCCCATAGCGTGGTTTGCAACTTGGGACAAAGAACCAAAGAACTAACCACTGGAAAACAATTGCAGTGGTACGATTTTTATGCTGTGGTACCCATTTCCAGCAGTAGAAAAACAAGTCTCTCTCCATAACATCAACCTCATGAGTTCCTATTGCTATATTTTTTTCCCATAGAAATAAAGAAACACCAGTTTCTGAGGAACTTGTATTGTTCTGGAACTAAAACCTTGTGCTTACAATGCAGAAAGGCGTTTCATGGGGACTTCTGTATGGTAGAAGTCAGAGTGCAAGATGAAGACACAAAAAAGAACCTTTGTTTTAAAAGAGTTTCATTGAAGTATTTAATTTCTTTTGTTTCTATTTTCTTCCCAAACCAATCTCTAACTTTTGATAATGAAAATTACAGTGGTGCTGTTTATTTTCAAAAGAAGTAATCTGTTACTATTATGACTGACATGGCCTTAGCTCAGGACAGATAGAGGTGCAATTAGCATATGGTGGAGACCCTGATCTTTGATATGTAAGTAGTGGTGTTGTTGTTTTATGGGAGTTTAATTTCAATGAGCATAGACTACTTAAAAGTACATAAACAGAGGCAAGCTGGGGTAGCTAATGAATCAGTAGCCTTCATCTACCTGATAATAGTCATCTTTATGTACTTAAAAGTACATAAACAGAGGCAAGCTGGGGTAGCTAATGAATCAGTAGCCTTCATCTACCTGATAATAGTCATCTTTCCTTCATCCTCAGTTGCTCACACAATATCTTCTAGAAATGGGAATGGTTATGGAGGTCTTCAACATGACTTAGGAAGAGTAGTAGAAGACCAATGCAAGCATAAGTGGATAGATACCAGTCAAATAATGGGAAAGGTTACCTTTATCAATACAATGCTAAATGACAATTCTTTTCATCATTTTGTCTTTTGTATGCAACCTCATTCTTCAGTTAAGTAGTGTCTTAGATTTCAGAGTAACTTTCACTCAACATATATGCAATTTGTCTCACAGGCAGAGTCTAATCTACTACCCCATAGAGATAATGAACTTGAGTGAGTTCTGCAGATTTAGGTATCCCATTGATTTAGTGCTTTTATACAAATTGAGGAATTAAACTTCATATCTCTATGAAGTGATGCAGCCACTATTCCCACTTACAGGAATTTTGACTTGTAGATTAGAACTTGTCTGTAAAAACATCCATCTCACTACATTTGTTATTTGTTCTGTGTTACAGCACTATATTCCTATTTATTTCTGATGGCAGAAATTACATAAGCCCTTAGGCCTCTGTTTTTGCTAGATGAAAAAACAATACTTTCAGCTCCAGTCCATAAACAGATACCAAAACATCTTCCTTGTGAGAAGTTAAACTGACAGACATACAAAGATATTGTCATTATATTCAATGTGGCTGCTGCCAGGTGCCAGTGAATAAAGCTCTTGTACTCCAGCATCACTTGCGGGCACACCTGTGGCCAACAAGTCAATGATGGATAGGAAAAAATGCCCTACTTCTCCCCTGCAGCTGTCAATATGAAACATATGAGTTTACTTTATGAAAAATAAACTCCTCTCCAAAATCTCAAATAACAAAAAGTATTATTTGCCTGCCCTACTCATCCCCTTGCCCACTTCCCCTTCCTCCAGCACATGAACAAAGGACTTTTTCTACAGCCTCTGAGATTTGGCAATGGGATGGTGTCTCCCTGCAGCACTAGAGAACGAGACATGCTCCATCTCTTTGCTCAATAAAGCAGCTTAACCACAAAGTCATGACACAGAGTGAGCGGAGTCTTTGCAAAGATTTACAGATGGAAGATGCGCGACAGAAAGATTGAAGAGACAGCAGGGAATGCATTTTAAAAAGTGGAGACATTTGACCTTTCTAGAAAGAGTATTGTCTTCTCTCTGCTTTTGTCTAAAGGCACCTTAATGAGCAACAGGCCAAGAGTGAAGTTAGACAAAAATTTTGAAGATGAGAAAGTGCTTAGGATCCAGACAATCACAGGCACAAATCCAGTCATGCATTTAAGTACAAGTGTAGCATTAAGTTGTTGAATTGCTTACTTAGAGCAATTTACAGAAAAGGACACTACTGAGACGCCACTTTTGAGACATTCAATTTGGATGTAGTGCTTAACCTAGGTTTTTCCTCTTTCAGCGTGCTTTGAGGAAGCCTGCTTTACTCCCAAGTCTTCTGGGAATATAGAAAAGACAATATGGGAATATTGGCATGAGGAACTGTCAGTCTCTTAGGCTGCAGTTTTGTTTTTCTTCCCTGGTGACAGAGTTTTCTGTGTCTTCCTGATAGACACTATTCAGCTTAATCATCATTTAAACTGCCATTTCATTACTCTCATGAATCTTCATGCCAGCTAACAGTTTTAGAGTTGCTTTTCCCTAATCAGACTAAGACATTCAGAAACCTTCTTCATTTTCCTTTGCTTGATCTCCACAAATGCTGACACATGCTAACTTGACACAAGCTTGTCACTAACCTAAATAATCATAACAATTGCTAAACACTATTTAATGTCTTTAAAGAGGAGATTTTGGTAGTCTTTTGCTATCTGAAAAGTTGGATGTGTCTGTGTTATTTGCCAGGAAGGTCATTTGAGTCCAATTCAAAAGCATCATAAATGACAGATCTCTGTTAGGACGCTGTTTTAAATTAATTTAACATAATCTACTTAATGGATTTACTTGTAAGTTATATGAAAATTAACTCAGCGCTTATATGCTGTAAGTTTGAGGATGATACATGGAATCTTTTTTACATACTGTGTAGAAGCTGATTCCTTGTTTTGGTTTTTTTTTAAAGCAATGCTTTGGAATTAATTCAGCAGTGGTTTTGTGGTTTTCATATTAATAACTCTAGCCTCATCACTAAAATAACAAAGCCAGACAACTTTAAATTTGGGAAGTCCCCAAGCCTAAGCCGATAGCAGTGCAACACAGTCTCACATCAGGATTTTTTGCAGGTGACTATACCCTTTTTAATGCAAGAGCATTTAATTTTAGCTAATGAAATTAATTTCATTATCATTGCTAACTGTTCAGTTAGCAAATCTCACTTATTTACTCAATATTAATCATCTCCTTATAAAAAGACCATTATTAATTTCCCTGTGGGTTTTCCTGCAGCAATCATCACTGCAATGTTCCAGTAGTTCACTTTTTTTTTCCTATGCAACATTCTTGTTAGATTAGTTATTTTTATTCACATTTTCCAGATGGAAATTGAGGCAGTGATTTAGATGCAGATTGTTTATTCACTTTGTGTTGGGCATTATAAATTAAATAGTTCTCATTGATGCTGATTTTAGCTGCATATTCTTAGCACATCTGACAGGATACTTAGGGAGAAAGAAACAATTAATGAACCCATGTCAAATATGTGACTTCTTATCTTGCAGCATGTTATCTGAGGACTATTGCAGTGGCAGGGAAAGACTACGGTTTCCCAGGGTATCAGTGAGTACCTTAAGCACAAGCCCATCCTGTTCTCTTCTTAACAAATATCCCAAATTCTATTTGCTACTCACCTTCCAGCCTTCTCAAAAATGGGAGAATATCATACAGAAAAAAGAAACAGCCATGAAATCCAAACTGATGTATATAGAGAGGATGGAAGAATTAGTATTTAGTTGTAAAAAGCCCAGAGGTATTACTTATTAAAGTTACTGAGACCGGACAGACTTATTCATACACTACAAAATAGCTGCATTGCAAAAAAGGTGCCAAATCTCCGCTTGAATTGGTATACAATATCCTTTGACGCAGAAGCTTTGATTTATGCAACATTTAGGTTTGTGCTGACAGTGAGAACCTGGTCCAGGAATACTCAGCAGAAGAATACTTCTGTCACACTCTCTGAGGCCTATTAAATGCACAGGAAGACAATGACTGGCGTTAATGCTCTCTGTGGCTAACTGGAGAAGAAAGATGGAGCCAGGTTGCTCTGTTGCCAAGACCATAGAAAACATAAGTCAGTGAAAACTAGGAAAGATCTATATAAAATAAACATGAGCTGAACTAATTTAAAGAAACATAATTAGAATACTGTAATAGTGGAGGGAAGGGTGGGGTCTGCTTTTTTTTCTTTTCTACTTTTCCTGTGAATTCACAAAAAAAACAAGAGGTGAAGAAAGGAACTGTGGCAAGAGCAATTAGGAATAAAATAAATGGGACTGTATATACTTCTATCATTGACCGGGGTTTACATCAAAACCTAATGTTGTTTAGACTCAAGTGAATGTGTCTTGCTCTTCCATTCACATTTGGTATGACTGCCTTTGTATTTACTTGTTTAATGAAATATAGATCTTGGCACCTTTCCAGTGCTCCTTCTTCTGAAGAAACTCTGTGAAGTAGAAGGTGATAATTTATTTTTGGTTTTAATTATTTCTTTTAGTATTTAAAAATCAGAAGTATATTACATCCCAAACATTATATGAAACGCAACGCATGGAAGTGCAAATAGTGATAATAAATAGCTCTTTAAATGGAAGTAATAGAAAAACAATGAACCATTGTGCAAAGCATTCAAGATTTATCCAATTTATTGCACGGAGATCATACCTCTATAACTGTCTGCTTTACAAAAATATTATTCTATATAGAAGTTGCTAACATTTAACTAGCTTGGATTTCTTGTAAGGGCTTTTGCTATGGCTGTTCCTTTTAATAGAGCTGATTTAGAGCCACTGAAACTAAATGGGATTTTTTCAGATTGCAATGCTTTGCATCAGAAGAGTATTACTTTGCCTCTTGCCCTAAAACCACTAAGTACATCGCAGTAATTAAATGGATGTGAGTTCATAAGAGACCCTGTGCAGGGGAGACTCATGCTTCGCTGTTAATTCCTACCCTATGAACCTCAGATATACGTAATTTGTAGTAAAATTTCACTAACCAATTCCTTTCTCCTTTAAAAAATACGTATCTCATCCAAGTATCCCCAGACCTTACCCTGACTCTGTGACAAGCATTCTGTCTATGACCTCTTTGTTTTATAATAAGAGAATTCCCACGGAAATGCTTTAGAAATCTCCGCCAGGACAGCTGTGAGGGAATCAAGAGGCAGTCCCTCTGGTAACCATATTGTATAAATTTAGGGATTTACAGGTTGATCCTAGTATTTTAAGCTCTATTTAGATACCTAGTGGCAGCTCCTACAGACTCAGAAATATAGAGGTAGTAATAATTTTGTCATGATGCTACTTTGAAAATTGGTCATAGAATTGTTTCTCATCTTGAGTTTCCCAGGGGTGTTAAGGTAAAGTGTAATGCAGTTAAATGATGTTGAAGTGATAGAAGTAGGGCTTATTCTGTCAGGGATTAATCTCGGAAGAGTCATCCTCTTCTCACCAGATGCAAATGATAATATTGATATTAAGTCTGACTGAGGAAAGCTTTACCATCCTTCTGTTTTATCTAAGCAGTAGAATTGAGTTAACACCTTTCTGAGCTAATGAGACCATCACATAGGACACTTTTGTGATAGCTATGCAGCACTACAGAATCTAGCTCAGTCTTTAGCCGGTGTAAATCACCTCTGTTATCTTCTCACTAAATTGGCAAATACTGTCATTCCCAAAGCCTCCAATAGCTTCAGGAATCAAGCTACCATCCTTAACTTTATACGTCTGCTTCAGGACAAAATGAAAGTACTTCTCTTAATCCCTAGAAATCCCCTGTCCTCACCCCACTTGTTATTACAACATCTGAAATTCAGCCAAAATGCTTAAGTAACTGAAGAATAATCCCCGGAGATTAAGAGATCTGCAATAAAAACAATGGGTAAGTGATCCCTAGAGTATGGGGCTTTGTGACTCTTGCTTGTGTAAGTCCACAGCAGCTACACTTAAGTGAGAGCAGCAGAAGAATCAAATGACAAGAACATCCAGCCCTACAATTTTTGGTAATTACATCTTTAAAAAGGAGGATTTGCCAATGAAGAAGGGGATTTTGAAAGAGGATGGAAAGGCTTGTATGAGTTTTTTTTAGAGAGACTCTTATCTTTTGGATCTTTGGGGGTTTTCTTTTAAGTAGACCTCTGTAAAAGCTAGAAATAATGGACACATGTTTATGAATCTGCGTGGTGGACATAGACTTTTCTTCCCTATAGACTGAAAGCTTCTTTACCTGATTTACTTCTTTACTTATCTCTGGAACTATTTGTTTTGAACTTTTCTATTCACAGACAATTGGTTTCCCCTTTCTTGGCAATCAGTCAGCTCATAATAGTGCTAGGCTGAGGGACACATACGTCTTGGATTTGCCTAGGCCAGAGACTAGATCACATTTAAATGGCACTGCAATTATAACATCTTCTTGTCTTCCTCCTTCTCATCTTCCAGGTCTGCTCCATATACAGCCTTCTTTAGCTTCCAGAATCTTTAGTTCTTTAGTTCCAAAGCATCTTTCTTTCCACAACCTTTTTTGTTCCTAAGCTGACAGATAATTTTTCCCCCATGGATCTTTTCCAGTCTTCATTTTCTGCACTGTACCTTTCAACCAGTCCTCCTGACAAATCCTCTGTCACTGTGTTCCCAAAACCCTGGTTTTTGATCCAGTGTTTGGCCATTTCACCTCTGGGCTTCCAGTCCTGTGACTTGGAAGATAGAGCAACACAGCAAGCATAAGTAAAACTAATCCCTGAAATGGACTAGGTAATCCTCTTTCGTATTCTCCCCCCGAGGCAAACACATTGACATTTTGAGTTAAGTTATATTTTGGTTAGAGAAAAAGAAACTGAATCTTGCCCTCAAAGTTTCTAATGAGTAGCACTGAGAATATCTCAAAGGGCAAAAACTGGGGCAGAACTTGCTGCAAATTCATAGTAAATTTCTCTGTTTAGTGGCAGGGAAATCAGTCTTTCTCTGTATGAGTAAATGTTACCGTGCTTTGGCACTCCGAGGAAAGCTGGTAATCCCAGGCCTGATCGGTTTTCTACTAGCGTAAATAAGAAAGCAATCCTCTAAAGTCAGAAGAGTTACAAAAATGCATTAAAAAATCTTTAATTATTACTAAGGCCAGGAACCCTTTTATGAAAATAGGGACTAAGCCTCTACCTCCATGCATCCGGCATTTCTAAACCTGAGGAGCAATGTGATCAAGCAGGCAGAGCACAGGAATTAGAGCTGTGAGGCCTTGACTATTTCTGGCTTTGACAGTGACATATTAGGTGACAATGAGCAGATCATTTTACTTCTGTAAGCCAACACTTCCCATTTCACCTTTGGTCTTGTTGATCTGTAAATTCTTTAATCTCAACAGGACCTTCTAAGTATTGTCACAATGTAAGTAACAAACACACTTGCTAAGACCAATTCTAAAGGAGTATTAAATGGCATTTAAATACACCGCAGTTACTTAAGAATTGTGGAAATAACACATCAAGGTATTATTTATTAGCTTTGGAATTACATAACTCCAGAGCAGTGAGGCTGTTTTGTTACCCCAAGAGTGATTTGTCACCAACAGTCAGAATGTTTTCTTAAGATGACAAGAGTCTATCTAACTTGCAATCAGGGATTAAAAAAAAAAAATAAAATAAAAGCTTGATAAAGAGATCTGACTTTAATTTAAACAACTAACACCATGGCAAGAAGAAAACATAGCATATTTTCAGTTTAATAAAATGCCACAATTACAATGTAAATAATCATGTCTTATTAATCATCGGCATTCAGGCTTAAGACTGGAGCAGTATTAAAGATAATTAAGTTGCTGATGCTGAATATGGTGCCTTAATAATTACATAGTAGTTAATACAGAATTATAACTAAAAGTAGGAAGTTCTGCATAGCAATTATGTTATCTAAGACCACTAATTAGTTATGTTAATTTAGCATTACTTTAGTTTCCTGTGACTGGGCTTGTTAAACTGTAAGTCCCCATTGTCACATCTGTCATATGCAACAGAACCGGTGTTCTTTTCCCTTTTACACTGAAGTTTATACAATGATGTTTCACATCATCAAATTGGTCATCAAATGTAGGGATCTCATACTGTATTTATTAGTTATGTCTGTCATATGCAGGTAGCAGCATGTTTATAGCTCAGTTAATGTCAATGTGGAGTCCACTTTTTAAAGTTGTGCTTATTAGTTCTATTTCACAGACAGAAAAAATAAGGTTATTTTAAGGGATTTGAAGATAATGAGGACAAGAAACTAAGCTAGTCCAGAGACAGATAAGAGGAAGAATAAGAAAGACAGATAATTCCTGCTTGCAGTTGTAATATTGAGGACTGTGTTTGGTCTGGGATCCTGTGTCAAGATGTAGGCAAGGAGCTGTGAAGCCTGAAATGCCAAATCAGTTGAGCTGAATGTAAAGTAGATGTTGCAAATAGCTCGAGTACACATGGTCTCAGAGGTAAAAAGGAATTGAGAGAATACCCTGCAGGGGAAAGTGAACTGGTGAAAATACCTCACTTGTTGATTTAGAGTTCTCCAGAAATATAGAAATCAAATGGAGGAAGATTAATTAGTACTTCCCCTGCATCTGCAAGGAATGGCTGTCAGAAAAAGGAAGACAGTCATGCATCTGTTCTTCCAGAAGGAAATCTTAAAGGCACAGGAGCAATGTCCCTGTGTGCCAAAAGACGAGCCAGCAGGGAAGAGGATTCACCTGGCTGAATAGAGAGGTTTGTCTGGAACTCAGGTACTGAAAAGAGAGTTTATGAGCTCTAGAAGAAGGGGCAGGCTACTCAGAAGGATTTCAAGGATAACTTGAGGTTATCAGGGAGAGAATTAGAAGGGCCAAAGACCAACTAGAGCTTGATCTGGCTACTGCAAGAAAAGACAGTATAAAAGTTTCCATACATACATTAAAAACAAAAGGAGGGCTAAGGAGTATGTCGATCCTTTATTGGATGCAGAAGGAAACACAGTGACAAAGGATGAGGAAAAGACTGAGGTACTTAGCATCTCCTTTGCCTCAGTCTTTAATAATTAAAATATTGTTCTCAGGGTACCCAGTCCCCTGAGCTGGAAGACAGGGACAGGAAACAGAATGGAGCCCCAGTAATCCAAGAGAAAAGGGTTAGCGACCTGCTACAGCACTTAGACAAACACAGGTCTATGGGGTCAGATAAGATACACTCAAGGATACTGATAGAGCTCACTGAGAATTGATACATGCTCACCAAATCACTTTGCATCATTTATCAGCAGTCCTGATTAACCAGTGAGGTCCCAGATGACTGGAGGCTAACAATGTGATGGCCATCAACAATAAAGGCCAGAAGGAGGATCTGGAGAACTACAGGCCCATCAATCTGATCCCAGTGCCAGGAATTTTACACAGAAGATCATCTCAAGTGCCATCACATGGCATGTACAGGCTAACCAGGTGATCAGGCTCAGTCAGCATAAGTTCATGAAAGGTAGGTCCTGCTTGACTAACCTGATCTCCTACAACAAGGTCACCTGCTTAGTGGATAAGGGAAAGACTGTGGATATTTTTTTACTTGGACTTTAGTAAAGACTTTGACACCACTTTAGTAAAGACTTTGAACTGTTTGCTCATGGCTTGGATAGACATACTCTTCACTAGGTAAAAGACTGGTGGGATGGTCAGGCTGAAAGACTTGTAGTGAATGTAGTTAAATACAGTTAGAGGCTGGTTACAAGTAGTGTTCACCAGGGTTCAGTACTGGGGCCAATCCTGATTAACATCTTTATCTATGGTCTGGATGGGGGAATCTAGTGTACCCTCAGTAAGTTTGCAGATGAGAGTGGGAGCGTGGATCCACTTGTGGGGCAGAAGAATCTACAGAGGGATCTGGATAGGCTGTATTGATGGGCTGAGGCTAGTTGTATGGGGTTCAAAAAGGTCAAGTGCTGAGTCTTGCACTTTGGGCACAATAATCTCATGCAATGCAACAGGCTCGGGGAAGAGTGGCTGGAAAGCTGCCTAGTGGAAAAGGACCTGAGGGTGCTGTTTGACAGCTGGCTGAATATGAGCCAGCAGTGTGCCCAGGTGGCCAAGGCAGCCAACAGCATCCTGGCTTGTATCAGAAATCATGTGACCAGAAGGACGAGAGAGGTGATTTCCTCCCTCTACTTGGCACTGCTGTAGTCACACTTCAAATACTGTGGACAGTTTTGGGCCCCTCACCACGAGAAAGATTTTGCCGCTGGAGCAAGTCCAGAAAAGGGCAACAAAGATGTTGAAGTGTCTGGAGCACATGTCTTACAAGAAGCAACTGAGGGAACTGGAGTTTTTTAACCTGGGGAAGAGGAGGCTGAGGGGAGACCTCATCACCGTCTTCAACTATGTGAAAGGAAGTTTTAGTAAGGTGAGTGTTGGTCTCTTCTCTCAACTGACAAGTGATAGGATGAGAGGAAATGGCCTCAGGTTCTGCCAGGGAGGTTTAGATTGGATGTCAGAAAAAATTCCTTCACTGAAAGGGTTGTCAAGCACTGGAACAGGCTGCCCAGGGTAGTGGTGGAGTTACCACCCCTGGGGGTATCTAAAAAAATACGTAGATGTGGTGCTTAAAGACTGGTTTAGTGGTGAACTTAGTGGTGTTAGGTTTATGGTTGGACTCAATGATCTTAAATACCTTTTTCAACCTTAATGATTCTATGATTCTATTCCTTCATTTCTTTAGAGAAGCAATCAGTGCTTGGACATCATGGAAGTGCAGGAAATGTGCCCTTTTCCTTCCTCCTTCCTATTGGCAGAGTAAGGGATACGAATCAAAATTTTGTGCTAACGCATCGACAACATCAAGAGCTTTAAAACCCGATCTTTTGTTTTCTAACAAAAAACAAAATATTCATCTTCATATTCATCTTCTATGTTGACTTCTTCCTCATATTGTGGGGAGAAATCTCTAACTAATGTTCAAACATGTTGCTCTGAAGTTGTTTGAAAAGGCACTGCGGCTATGGAGACTCTCCAGAGACAATGGAACAAAAGAGAAGAATGCCCTGCTGCTTCACTCGGACCTTATGCATGCAAGAGCTATTTTTAATGTTACAAATTAATACATATGGGAAAACAGATCCTCTTAGCAATAGTGTCAGCAGCATCTGAGACTGAAAGATGCGTAGAAGCAGGTCTGACAGCTCTAAGGGCTCTTGCCCCAGGCAAAGCAGCAAATTTCCCATGTGGTATCACCCACATATTTTTACTGGACAATTATCTGTCCCTAAGGTTTTGTTGCTCATACTACTCCTATTGATAGGGCTGGTCTTGCAAAGAAGTTAAATAGATCAGAACAGCTCAATGACACTCTTCATCCCACAACTAGCAGTTCCTTCACAGGTCAGAGCCCTGCTTATCAGGTGTTGAAGGCATGGCTGCTTTTACTTACTAGTTTTTCTTGGTCGCTTTATTAGATTTTTATCTAGATATGAAGTTCATTATTTGTGTCTGTTTATTTTCACAAAACATCTGATTGAGGACCAAATTCTGCTCCAATTACTCTTATGTAATACAATTCAAAAGTGTTACATGGGAATGGATTAATATAATTCCATGTGAGGGGTCTGGCTTATAGCCTCATTATAAACTTTAGAGTCCAAATAGAAAACCGTCATGGCTATATGTCTTCCTCAGAAAGCCACTTCAGTGGAGATGTGAAACTTAATCCTGACATTATTTTTGTAATTTTTTTTCTAAACTTGTTTTTCACATAAGTAAAATTATTTTTCAAGGAGCAAACACGAATCAGACAGATAGACTTCTGTTTTCTGTGAACAACTTTTCACAGTTATCCATAACTCCAGAGCCATTGAAGCCACTTGTTCAACCTGCTTGCTAATTTTTATTACCCCAGTTTTACAGAACATGCAGCTGAAAAACTCACACATTCTGCCCTGTACAAAAAATACTCCTTACATGTCATCAGTCACTAACACACCCTAGAGTATCACAAAGCATTTTGTGAACATCAGCTAATTACGTTGTCCCAGGCTGGGTATCTCAACTGCAAACTTATGAACAAAGAAGCCAAGACTCAGAACAAGACCTAAACTTCCTCTAACAGATAAGATGTTTCCAAGTGGTTTTTATACACCAAAAGGTAAGAGCAATTAGCACAGATCAGCTGTTGTGCAGCAAGGTCATGTGTACCTTGTTTCAGTATCTTTTCAACCCTAATGTCCCAGCAGAGCTTGTATAGGGCCATTTTAAAAAATTGAGCTTTTGTCTGAAGACAGGTCAGCCTGCATCTGCTTCCCCTTCTAATCCCCCCCAAAGTACAGACATCTGGACTTTTTCAAAGGCATTGAAGGCAATTTGGCATGTAGCTCCAAACGTTTCTCAAAATCTTCGGCACGAACCCTTAGAAATACAGACACTTGCACTAATGCTGTTCTCTGTGTGCTGAAATAAGTGGAATTACACCACTGTAAGACAGAAGTGAGGGGAGGAAATGGCCCCGTGAGAGTCTCTTCTGGATAGCAATGGTGAAAATGAAGCTGTTAATCATCATACTGTGTGGTGATGAGACTCCGTTGCCAGACTAATAAATACCCTGATCCAGCATGGTATGGATGTGCAACCAGATGTGTTCTTGTCTGCAAAGGCAGCACAGGGATTTCAAGGTCTGCAGTGGATCTGCTGGAGACAGAGAAATTATTAACAGTGTTAGCAATTTGAATAGTTAAATTGATGAGGGGCTCAGGGAAAATGTCAGTAAATTAGAAATCATTGGAGACATTTTGAAAAGTATTAAGGCTGAGAATTTTGTTAAAGGACGTGTTTATTACAAAGATGACTGAACCTTGTTAGAAATGAAAAGACATTTTGTAATAGTACTTGACTGAAAGAAAAAGGGCATGCATACGTCTGTAAGTACACGCACACATTCACATACACTGGCGAGCTTTTAAAAAAAGTGGTGTCAGACAAAAATGAGAGGAAAAATTTGAACAGGATGGGGAGTTGAAACAGAAGCTTTTAATTGCTTCCTGATTGCTTAGGTCAAGTGTTGAATTTGATAAAAGGGAAAGCAGAACAACACAATTTTCTGTTTGATTCTCCCTCCTGCTGTTCTCTGAATGGAAGTGGTAAAGCACTGAGGAGGGCTGTAGGGGAAACAGGGGTCTGGAGAGGGGAGAGAAAGAAAAAACTTCTCAAGACTTTCTAGTTTTGTGTGTGAAAAGTTTGAAATATTGTTAAACTAATTATTTTAGGAGAAATACTCTGAATTATTGCCTGAATGTCATAAATACTTTTTTTAAAAAATCACAATCAGCAGAGATCACCCATCTCTATAATGTTTTCTACCTTATTTAATTAGCACTAAGTTAATTTGGAGCTTATCAAGAGAGGATAAAATTAACTTAGGGCAAAATCTTCATTTCTTTCCTTCACCAACTTCCTTTTGACATAAGCAGGCATTTTGTTGAATAAGAAATGAGTTTAAAATTCATGAAGAGTTTATGATTTCACCTGTTATGGAGTATTTCCATGTTATTCAACATGGCATTTTTCTTTTGTATATTTTATTTCTTCCTTCCCTCAAACCTTCTGAATACTCCCTTAAATAGAGCAGGACTGGTTTGGGTCTGGTGTAACTCTCTGGCTTTCCAACTTCCTTTCAAACAGAAAATTAGAAATTTGAACTTCTGTTCTTGTAATATCAAGAGATGAATTGATGTTGAATGTAGATATTTCTTTTCCAGTTTTATGACAAGCCACAGTGTAGAAGCGCCTTGTTTTGGTTAAAAAGACTAGATCTTTTTATCCACTTGAAACTGTAATATTCCCATACATGAATTTGACTTTCTCTACTACATCAATATACAACACAGGCAGGGAGGCTGCACTTCTGAAATAGACACATGGAGTCTTCAAGAGGCAGGCTGAAGACACATGAGGAGTCATCAGCAGGGTTTTCCAGTGATTATCACTCTCCTCAGTCTCCTTTGGGTTTTGTGCAGCTGGTGACTGATGCTTTGAATGGATCCTGTATGGGTTAAAATAAGTTGGGACATAGCTTCATATCCTCCTAACAAGGTTTTCTTTTCACAGAAATTCATTGAACATTTCTGAACCTTCTTCTCTTTTCCCTTTTACTTCTTAGTGAAGTGTATTTTAAAGGGATGTTGGTCAAAGATATTTTAATAGAAGTGAGCTGTATGCAGAGTTGCTACATATCCCAGACATCAAAACTGAACACACTGAAAATGACGCTAACAATCTCAAAGTTTACAATGCAAAACATGCCACAATCTTTATTGCCCCTTATCTTTCTGTTTTCCCTACAAGATATACGGATATTCCCATTCAAACAACATTTTAAAAGGGTAGATTTTTGAGACCACTTGGAATTGTATTCTTGATACACCTGATAACACTACAGAAATCTAATTTTGTATTTTCATGCTAGAACAGCATAAAATAGAAGGATAACTCATCCAGAAGGAGGGGATTACATGACAGTAGTGAAGTAGAATCAGCAGAGACAGTGAAGATTCATTGGGAAGTCATGTTGATGGTTCTGAAGTGCCATACACTTGCTAATTGGTTTCAAACAACAGGGAGATATGTTGCCAACAGGCAGAAGGAAGGAAAGGGAAGAAAAAAGCTTGGTATCAATACAGCTCACCTAAATTCACTCAGACAAAAAGGTATATTGCAGCTGAATAAAATCCTTCTCAAGGTTCCACCTCATGAGAACCCTTCCCATAGTATTAAAGACTGTGACAAATTCAGTATCTTTGGTGTCACTGATGTACTTCACCTGTTGAGAATGAAGAATGAAGAGATGAGCACAGCCTGCTACAGGTCATGTCATTCCTGGTGTTGGAATATGTGAGGATGGGATTACTGTGAGAAAAGCAATGACACTCAGTGCTGTACACAGCTATTCTAGGCTACTCTTTAAAATAGCCACAGTAGAGTTACAGAAAAAATGTTACCAACCAAGAGAAAGGGTACACTAACACAAGCTGAGGCTGGAATAAAAACTAGTAAGAGAATTGCCATGGACAGGAGCAGGAGAAGAGCCACAGAGAGAGGGGTGTTGCAAGAATGCCCCCTAGGCCTTTGTTCAGCCCATCATTTTTTTCAATCCAGTATGTAATCTCACTGCTGCTGCTAATAGTATGGGAATTCTTGTTTTATTGATGTATCCACCATGATTTCTACCTTTACCTACTACACACTTACCATTATCTATGAATCTGGTGTACAACTCAGTGGGAATTGCTCTAACATGCAATATTTCTTATCTATAAAAAATGTACACATCGCCTCCCTAGGTGCCTTTTAAATTTCTTTGTTTTCATGATATTACAGAATGCTATGTCATCTAAAAATGGGCTCACTTCACAGTTCATAACAGTTCTCTGAACATTTATTCTGTAAGTATACCAAAAGCATCATTCCTAGCATGGTGCCTTTCACCACACTCAGTTAGCACTTAGCTGTTCTGAAAACTTACCTCACTGTTTAGCTCTTAAATAATTTCTAATGAAAGCATTTTAGCCTGAAGGTCTTAATTTTCTTAATAGCACTTTCTGGTATTTTTTATCACAACATCTTGCAAGCCACAGACATCCATTAGCAGCTGGCAGCTGAGAACCATGGGATTGTGACACCCACACTATGTCCTGATTGGGCAGGCTGGAAGCTTTCAGAGCATGACAGCATCCTCTCATGTTGACCGTGCTTTCTCCCTCCAACATGACAACATCTCTGGTGCATAATCTATGTCTGACAAATGAAAACTTGCAACATCAAAGATGGCACCTCAGAGGAAAACTAGCATAGCTGGATATTGAAAACTGGGATTTATTGAAAGAAAGTGAAGATTTGAGGGATGGATTCAGGGGACTGCAGACCAGTGCAAGCTCTTTGAGGACATGAGTAAGAGACCTACACAGAGAAGTGTGTGATGCCAGAGACATGTTGAAAGACAAAGAAAACAAAACCAGTTAGAACTGCAGAATAAAAATTGGGGTGAAATCAATGAACAACTGATGACTGAGATCATGGGATGTCCTGTCAGATTTCTGCATGCTGGGATGATAAAATCTATCAAAAGATAGGTGTGTTAGAAGCAAGGAATATGTTTGAAAATGAAAGGCATTTGGAATGACTGCAAGTCACATCAGAATTGAAGGAGAAACTGAGCAAGAAAAGCTCCAAGCCTACCAGTTAAGGAACATATTGGTAGTACTTGACAGGCTCAGGGAAGTTCAGAGAATTGATCTGCACAATAGTGCAGATCAAAGGACAACTAGAAGAATTAGCTGAGAAAGCTGCACTTTTGGCAGTAAACTGAATGTATTCCTCCTTCCTGTGTAACTCTGCCGAACCCAGACTTCTGGAGGTCTCTCTCCCTTTGCTTAAACCCAAAATTTCTTCTGTTACATTTGGAAAATCTTAAAGCTCTTGCTGTTAGTAACATTTGGCTTTGGACTTCTCAGTTACTGTTTTGTCAGCAACAACCATTCCCATACTGTTTAGTGGCAGCGTATTTGACATACTGGTGCAAATCTTGTAATTATTTATTTTTTTTTAATTAAGCAGTATTACCATTTTAAGAATAGCTATAAAGGCTCTGCAGAGCTGTCCATATCAAGTTAGTAATCTCTCTTGTACTGCTTTCGGCTATGATAGATTTACGTTTCTTCACAGCAGCTTGCATGACTTTAATTTGTGATTAGAACAGTGTTGAGTGATAATACAGAGATGTTTTAGCAGTGCTTACACAGGCAAGACCTTTCCTGGTTCTCACACCACCCCACCAGTGAGCAGGCTGGGAGTACACAAGAAGCTGTGAGGGAAGACAGGTGGGACAGCTGACCCCATCTGACTACAGGATATTCCATACTATATGATGCAGTGCTCAGCAATAAAACTCAGGTGGGGTGGAGGTTGGCATGGGCTGCTCCCACTCAAGGACTGGTAGGGCATTGGTCAGTTGATGGTGAGCAGTTATTTTCTTTGGTAACACCTGTTTTGCTTGGTTTGGGTTTATTGTGGTTTGTTTCACCTCTGTTGTTTATACTCCCCTCCCACCCCAGGTGTTTATTTTTAATTATTGAACATTCTTTATCTCAATGCACAAGTTTTCTCACCTTTATCCTTCTGATTCCACCCCTAATCCTGCTGAGGGGGAAGTAAGTGAGCAGCTGTGTAATACTGAGCTGCCTGCTACAGTTAAACCATGACACTCCTGTGCATTAATACAATAATTCATGTGGGTTTTTTAGAAATTATGTAAATTTTAAGTTCTGGACATAGCTTTGTTTTTAAATTAACCGTGAATATATTGTTAACTGTGAATATATTTTATAGTAGATACCTGCATGTAGTAAAAACCCATCAGAGAACTCCCTCTCTCAGACAAAGGAGACATAAAAATTGCAGTTTGTGTTAATCTGACTGAAAGTGGCCATGCACAGTACTTTATCCTAGAATAAGCTTCCCTACTAGACTGCCATCTTCTAAGTTTTTTCACCTATGCAGAGTATATCTCTTGTCCAGACTTGGAGGAAGACCATTGAAGAATTTAAAGATGTGGGAGGGTTTAGTATGTTAGTTGAGGTTGTTTAAGAAGGGCTTTCATTAGTGGACATTAATTCAGACAGTGCATATTTACATATAGCTAAAATATTTTGTTTGCACATCAAGACAACAGGCACAAGAACTTTTAAAATACAAATAAATAAATGCCATTTTGTGGATGGAAAGTTAAATCCTAAAGACTAACATGGCAGCTGGCCTACTGGTAGCCATGCTGAGCCTTCAAAATTATCCCTGACATTTATAAACAAAGCAGGTAGATAAAGCTTGCCAGGCAGGAGCTAGCGAACAGTACACTGAACAGGGGAAAAAAGAGGAAGCTGTGATTTCAGGACATAATTTTCACTGCAGCTTGTAGCAGTGGCAGTGGAGAAAAATTCCAGAGATGAAAAGGCTAGAACAACCCCTTAATCTCCTTCGTGTCTGTCCTGTGTGACAAGTCACCCTTTGAAATCAGAAGAGATACAGTCTAGAAGAGGAAAGTTTGAGCATAAAGAGATTGAGCAATGCTCAGAGGTAAGGTGAAGTCAGAACAAAGAAGGATTCTATTTAAAATGCTGAACTGTGACTCAGAGGAACTAAATTTTCTTCCTGCATCCTTCCTCTTTTCCCCTAGCAAGTCACTTAATCTCTCTGCATCTTCCCTCCCCAATTGAATAATGCCACAAGTAATATTAAAGAATGTGTTTCTTTTCATGCTTGAGAGCATTTGTTTGTTTGTTTGTTTAAAACTAGAATAATTTTACAGAACTGAGGGTGGAATGATAAGATAAATAGTTGAAAGAATGAAGTGGAGGGGGCAAAAAAAAAAAAAAAAGGAGTAGTGGCTGAGAGTAGGACTCTCTTACCCTGGATCAACAACATCACTTGGAACAATTCTTATGCATATAAAAATGGTTTAATGCCTGGTACAACTAGGACCAAATCTAAAAAAAGACTTTTAAGTACTACTGCTATTAGATAATACTGACAGGTGAACTGTCTGTAATGGGGTATTTGTGCCAAGGTAGTCTGAACTGTATTACCTGTCAGTTCATTGACAATTGCAGCTGTGCAAAGCCAGAGTGACATTACTTAATTCTTCTTGCCTGGTGCCACAGGTAAAGCCATGAGAAAAACAAATGTTCAGTGGGGTCAAAGTTAAAAATGAAACATGGTCACAAAGAACTAGTTTCAGAAATGTGTCCTAAAAAGAGCCAAAGAAGATAACTCTGCAATAGTGTAGATAGCTTTGTTGCCCTTAATGGATCTTCTTGACCAGCTTTAGCTGCTGTCCTGCATGCAGAACATATGAAATCTGAGGTTGGCTTGCATAAAACTTCAGAGGCTTCTCTAGGAGCCAATGGCAGCATTACAGCTTGCAAATGTATTTACATAACTGCCACTTCACATAGCACATAAATACATGGTGAGTTCTGCACAGAAAGAAAACAAATCCCTCTGTTTTTGATAAACTGTTTCAATACCAGTATTTACAGGTCATATAAAATCCAAGATTTTTCTGTATAAACCAGGGATAAAGAATCAGAATGAGGCAAAAATACCACTTAGGCAGCTGTGTCCTTTCTACAGTTCGCAGCCTTTATGAATGATGTAGAGAAGACTCAGATAATCCTAGGATGTTCTGCCTTTCCCATCTCTATTTTAGGGGGCAAAAATTGGAAGAAAACTATGTACTTGGTTATTAAAAAAGAAAAGCTAAGTCATATTTTTAATTCACACATTTTTCATGTTCTGGATATAGCTATAGGACTGAATTTGTGCAGGGGAAATTTGTACAATTACAGCCAGGTGACAACACCTTTCTGTTGAAGACATCATCTGTGCCATAGAGTGCTTATCAGCACTCTAAGCAGCAGAAAGGAAGCTGAAGAGCAAGTGATTTGAAACAAGTGTTATACAGATACATTATATCTCTGTGTTATAAAAACTTATGCTTTCTTTACAGTTTATTACAGCTTCAGTTAAAACCACACTTACAGGAGCAGCTCATTGTTTTTAAATAGCCATTTTCTTAAAATGAAAACTTTGCATACAAAGATGATGCAAACTACCTTTTCTTACTTGCCTTATTTAATTTTCACTCTTTGATTTGATTCATTACTTTTTCTAGCATTCATTCTTTCCAAGTGCATTCTTGCAGACAACTTGAAGTGTAGATGAGGTCTCTTGAAGGTTCACATGCACACATCCTTCTGCAGTTTTCCTAACGAGAAGACCATTGCATGTTAACAAGCTAGTGATCTATTGCACAGTTAACCTGAGAAGGCATAGGGTTGTGTTCTGCAGTACATTCACCTTAGCATTCAGGCCTGTGGTGTGCTGTATATACCCTTTGACCACATGGGAAACCTAGCCTGCTGAATGTAACACAGGAGCCTGTTGGCAACTCCCATGGGGCACCAGTGACTGCACCACCCACAGGTCCTATATTTTTAAACACATATTTTTCTGTCTTTCTCCAGTCTGTTAGAAGATAGAAAGGAATTAAGCCTGCTCTTTAAATACTAGGTCTGTAATTTCTGCCTGTAAATTACAGTTTGTAATTTCTGCCTGTAAATATGTACATTACATATTGCAGTAAGTGCTGAAGACCTTGACCAAAAAGACCTTTTGTGCTAAACTCTCTGTAGATGCATATTGACACAGCAACCCTGCCCTTGAGCATACAGAACTGTAACACACAACAGGTGTGTTAATATAGCCCCGTTTGGAAGCAGAGAGGCAGTGTGGCAAGATCAGACTAGTTATTGAAATAATAGAGCCTATGGAAACTGAGCTTAGATCTTCAGCAAGTCTAACAATATGAATATTGCTCTTGTGTTTAAATTAGCAATTAGCTTTAAACATAAGACCAATACATTATTAGAAATTCCTCTTGTAAGGAGAAAAATATTTTTCCTATTTAAGTGACTGAAAGCTATGGTTATACCTCATATGGTGACACCTGATGATCAGTGAACAAAAGCAGGAGTTCGGAAATGCTTGAAATATTTGCTTGCAGATGTAGACTTATCCAGTCTACATGTTTGAGAACTCTGAAGCTACAGTTGACTCAGTACCTTGTTGCTTTTCCTCAGCTCTGCCTCTAGTACCCTAAGAACTCTGAGACTGTTGGAAAAAACCTACCTGCTAAAAACTTGCCAAATGTGCTGCATTTTCAGAAGTGCTGCACTCCTGCCACTCCTGTTGACTTCCCTGAGGCAAAGCAGCTCTGCAGAGAAGCAAAACTGCTGTCCATCACTGGTCGGAGGTCTAGACCATCTTTCTACATAGGTGCTGGCTTCAAAGGAGGCTGAGGATCCGATCGCAAGGAAATCATAGACAGTAATTTGAAGAATCCTTTCACTGCAGGCACCAAATGTATTTATGTGCAACTTACCCTGTTCCCATAACCTGTCACATCCAGCAAGGAAGACTCTGGAGGAAAGACTGAAATAGTTAATCAGGCTATTGTATTATTTGAAAATAATCTTTTCCAGATGGAATATAGGCTAGGGAAGATGATGCTTCAGAGCTGACAAGTGTATCTAGCATGTCACTGTTGTAATCAAGTTAGTTCTGCACTGTTTGGAAAACAGCAAATTGAGAGGTTTGTGATTAAACATCTAACAGAAAGTAATGGTTTTCTTGCAGGCACTTAAGCACCAAATACAACGACACAGAGGGAGAGCCAACCAGGGAGAGAACCTGCTAAATATCACTATTGAAAACCATTATTATTGCAGAGTCCTCATAAGATTCACTGTTAATTATAAAACCTAATATCTATAAAATTGAAGTAACCAGTGGGAGAAAGTATGACATTTAACTTATAGACTTCATTTGCTCTTCAATCGTTGTACACATACAAAGAAAAACGTGCTTAATTCTGTAAAAAACAAAAGCTGGAGAGAAAGAGCATATAGATTTACATGTATATCTTGTTATCAAAGGAGCCACAAATGAGCTAATTACAAAGGAGGAAAGCTGTGTTTTGCTGCATATAAGTGAAGATTTCTACAATGAACTTGACTAAGCAGAAGAGCAATGTTTCTTTTCTGGGGATTGAGTGGGAGAGAAAGAATTTCTGCCCCTTGTACCTTACCTGAACCACTGGGAAATGTTTATTACGTTGAGTAGAGAATCACCTTTGTACTACTTGAGCCTACAAAAATATTAGGTCAAATGGGAAATGTATGAACAAGGTGATTAGGAACTATTTGGAAGAAACCTGAAAAAAATTTTTTGTTAGTGTTACTCTATAATTATATCCTTAACTTCTTAAAGGAATTTGTCACTTCTCACTGTGTCAACTCACTCTTATTTTTTATCATTTCTCCTTTGTGTCTTCATTTATATTTTGGTGAGGGGAAGTTTTGTGAGAAGACAAAACCAATTCCTTTTTTTTTGCATATCTATTTTATTTTCTGAGAAAAAAGGAAAAGGAAAGGGAAATGGAAGGAGAGAAAAAGAGAGAGAAAGAGGAGGAAAAAGGAAAAAAGAGAAAAAAGGGAAGAGGAAACAAATACATAGAAAAATCATGCAATATATGAACAGAATTCCTACAATATCTACACACAGATTGGCATTGTGTAACAGTAGGTACAAATAAGGATATCAAAACTGAGAATGCTGCATGTCCTCCTCCTGTGAGATGAGACTGCCAAAATCTAGGTTGTCTTAGTATTTATTTTCAAATAATGACTTCTGAATTCTGTCTTCTTAAATATGAGGCAGCAGGGAATTCTCCTATTTGAAAAATAATGCAGATAAAAAAGGATAACCTGATTCAATAAAAAGACGTGAAGATTTCACTTGCTCGACTTCCCTCTAGAGAAGAGAGCAGCTTATTTTTAAATAAACAAACATGTTGATTTAGTCACAATTACTGTCGATAGGCATTTTTACCAATCAAACATAACAGGTATACATTGTAGAACAACTTCAGGAGGAGCTGAGAGGATGCCAAACAGTAAAAACCACACTTAGGCAAGAATAATGAACTGCAAAAACATAAGGCAAGGAAGGACAAGATAAGTAACAGCACAGCAGAAAAAGATTTGGATGTTAACATAGATCATAGGCTGAACAGGAGTAAACAATGTTATGCTACTGTAAAAAGGGCAAACCCTTACTGCAATTTATAGCCAGTGTTATCACCTACAGAACATTCAGTAATTCTTCAGCTCTCCTGGGAGCTCTTCATGCCCCAGCTGGGGTGCTGTGTCCAATTTGGGATACTCCAAAGATGGTAAGGTCCTATTAGGGAAAAAAACAAAGGAAGACAACAAAAATTATCAGGCTTTATAAAAGCATAAGGAATATGAGGAAAGTCTGAAGGAACTGGATTGTTTAAACTGACATTCATCTAAACAGCTGAACTTCAGAGAAAAGAAATCTAAGAAGTAAAATAATAGCAGTTTTCAAATACATAAAAGGGAACTACAATAAGAAGAACAAGTGGTTTTCTGTGTCCTGTGTGTGTGGACAGGACAGAGTCATTTTTCTCTCGTCACCGTTTGCTCATCTCTTTTGAAGTGCTGCCTGGAAATCAAGATGTTACCCAAGTAACAGCATTTGCACTGCTACAATTTTTCTGCTGCATTAAAAATACACTTAAGAAACACAATTTGGGAAAAGCATGACAGAACTGTAGAATAGGGAAACATCTTCCAATGATTGTAGATTGCTCTCCTTCTCTGAAGCAGCTGTTCTGAAATTGTTTTCAAAGAGCATTCTCCTCATCCTTGTGCTGAATGAGCCTACAGAAAAACCTAGCACAAGCTTGATTTGAAATGAAATAACTCCCATTTTGGAGTGGACTATGTGATGAAGATGTAGTTATAAAATAAATAATGATTTAGCTATAACTTGCAATTTTGTCCTTATTAAGCTGCCCAACCAGGTGTTGAAGCCAACAGAATTTGCTTTTCCTCTGTCAGAAAGCTATTTTGAGTGCAGCGTGACTGAAGAACAGCCACTTACTAGCTGCTCAGCAGTGCTCTCAGCTTTTCTGCTAGAATCCCCCGCAATTGCTTGAACAACAGTTTTGCCAATACTCATCTAGCTCAATCAGTAGCTATAACGCTAGGTATGAAATTATGCAGTGGTTTTGATGGTGGTAAGTTGCCTGCTGTTTAGCATCTCTGTTTCATGGCCCAGTGCCAGAAGGGATGCAACACTGATTTTGAGGTTCAGTTTGTATTTAATTCTTTCTCTCTTCAGTCTATCCAATTGAATTCCCTTGTTGTTTCAGTGCAGTATGCATCCTGGCTGAAATTCCTGGATAATGTTGTTGTGTGCTGTTACAGATTTGCCATGTTTCATGATGGAGCTGTCTCTCCCTCATGATGAGGGATGTAATCCTTTTGCATCCCAACTGGACTGTGAGGATTAATTAAAGCTTTCTGTGCACTGTGAGTACCTTGCATGCTATTGAAGTGGAAATTATTGTTTGTTACAGCCAGTCTGAATGCCATCTGGGATTTCCATGTCATTGTTTCAGCTCTCTTGTACACCAAGCTTGAGCTGGTTCCACGAACAAAAAGATTAGCATTGCACTCTGATGTGTATTTGGCGCTGTGTCCAGCACCTGCAGAAGGCCACTTACTTACACTCTGAGAAGCTGTGCTTAGCACACTAGGACTCCAAGGGCTTTTCTGTAGCTCAAACCCTGCAACGTCTCTTTCCTTTTTCTGCACTTACTCTGGTATGGACAATCCGCAGAGCAGTGGATCCCTTCTCCATTGTCACCCTTGCCTGCTATCTTTCAAGTCATCTTTGGGAGACTGTGTAAGAAATGATGGTGGAACTGGGCTATGTATTTTGCAAAAGATGCCTTCTCCCGTGCAACAGAACTGTACCTTTGGGTGGCATCTGAAATACAGGAACACTGTGAAAAGGGCTGATCTTCCTTAAGACCTAACCCAGTGATGTAATTGATGCACAGCCATTCCACAATATTTTTGTATGCTTATAACACCAAGAAAATGTAACCCAAAGCCTGTTTCACTAGTTCACTGTGAGATCCTTTTTCAACCTCTGCAGAGCCAGATTAACATCTCTAAACTAAACAAACCACAGCCATAATTTGTTACTCTGCTTTATGTACCAGCTTTAGTTCAGCTAAGAGTACATTTCAAAACACATTAAACAACTGAGGGAACTCCCCCAGTATCATGACAGATACTCATTATTGACAGAAAAAGTGGCACAAAATATAAACATCCAATTAAATTGTGAGCTTTCCCTGGGAAAGGGATCAGCTTACAAACAGTTGGAAGCTTGCTTCCTCACTGAAGGACTCTATTATGTACTCTGCGTAAATAAACTGGGAGGCTTGACCTTCCTAAAAGGGAAGAGGCACAAATGTAGTCCTGTTACCACAATAATCACTGCTGTTCACATTTTTATAGAGCTGACAGGTTTCAGTTTTAGATTCCAGAGGTGAATGCTAAATAAAAACTGTCCAGAAGTTAGATGCTATCCCACTAAACTTCATGTTTCCTCCCTCCCCCCATGGCATTGGACTCTTCTCAGCCTTTTAAGTGTCCCTCTGGTCTTGTGAGCAAGCACAAGATTAATTTGCCAGGAATTCTTCTGTAACCTTTCTTCAATGAGGACAGCATCATGTGCATTACTCTCATTCTCTCCTCCTCCCCCTTATGAGACTTCAGTTCATGTTTTTATGAAGAAAAGCATAGTGTGGTATACACACTTTCAGGTTGTGGGGCCAGTCTAGGGAGTAATGCCTCTTTGATAATATTCAAGCAACTACGCTATTTGGATATTATTTGTCTTTACACATCTCTGACCTGCTGTCCAATTTAAAATTGTCTTTACTTAATGTCTTCAGGGATATAAAGCTCTTTGGAATCTCATGAAAACAGGCAACTAGTTACAGAAAGTAAACCCTATTAATGACCCCATCGGGCAAAGGTTTCAACAAAGGTATTAGTCACCTTTGGCGTTCAGCTGGGTACTAAGAAAGCAGCACAGACAGCTCAGAAACACGCACTGCCTCTTACCCAGTCAGTAGCTGGGAAAAAGGAGATGAGCTTATAAAAAGTGTAAACAGAAACCTCTGGGTAAAATTTCAGAGAATATGTAGCTTACAACAAATCTGTAGGAAGCAACATTAAATAGAAAAATGTATGAGATAAAACAGAGTGTAAAAGCAAAAGACAGGGATAGAGAGGAGAAGAAAAAGATGTAGAATCATTTATGGAAGAACAGATGGAGCATGCAAAAAAGGGGCAGCTTTGGGGAAGGGAGATTCTGGGAGGAACAGATGAAGAACTGGGAAGAACAGAGAAGAGATTTGGAATCAGAGTGAAAGAATGATGCAGGAGAAAATGATGTCTAAATTTTTATTGCAAGATAAATACAATTTATTGTCATTATAGCTTCTTTAATTACATTTTAACTTTTTTTAATGATGCCCATATGTTGCAAATAATAGGGTTTTATGACTTTTTTCCTCTCATATTTCCCATGGTTTACATTCCCACTTTAATTACTACATTGCCGTCAGATGTCTCGCCCAATGTTTTTTGCACTAGTGCTCCCTATTTGTTGTTATAATGCACTGGGGGAAACAACCCCACCTGCCTCTCCAGTTCGAAGGCTACTTGCTGTTCCCCTGGATGTCCACCAGATGGCAAAGTTGGTGCTTTTGTAGAGTTTCCAGTCCACATTAAGGTACTAATTTAAAGAGAGTAGGGAATTGTTCAACAACCTATCCTTTACTGCATAGGTTATAAATGGTGATCAAAAATAAGTGATTAGATTCTATGTAGATTTCCTGGAAATAGTAATAAAAGAGGAAAATAAAAGATGCAGTTAGAAAATGGTGGTGCTGTCAGGCAGGCACAATGTTCACTCTAGTCACAGTCTGTCTCCATATAAGGAAATCAAATCACAAGAATCTGTGAGTTAATATTACTACTATTTTCTTTTGATATATATTTTATAGAGACAATAACATTTCCTCATGTCTAATCTCTTTGAAGTTGATGTGACTAGACCAGGTCTTAGAATGAAATCCACGTAAGTAAAACTTTAACTTACCTAAACTTAATTTCCTAGCTTGTGTAGTTACAGATGTAAGAATATCAGCATGGCTTGTTAAGACTCTTTTCCCTCCAACATGCCCTCATGATGTGAAAATTGCAATTATAGAGATCAGCACTGATCTTCCCTCGAGGGCTTTACTTTTTTAACCATGTTGGTTCAACAGACTTCTATCATTTAATCATTTAAACTTGGCTGCACATATATACAGTACAAAGAAATGAGGAGTTTCCTGAGAGAGGCTACAACTGTACAGGATTTTTTATAAAATAACATAACTGTATCACTACACAAGCTTTGTTCAGACAGGGCACATATCTGGCATTATAAGATGCTGAATGTTCTTAATCTTTAAATTGTATTGCCCCTTCATACAGTGTGCTCTCTCTGCTGAAAGGCTTATACAAGAGGTAGTGGAAAAAAACCCGACACCCTTTAGCTTCCTCCAAGCAACTTCACCCCTTCTCCCTGTAAAATAATCCCTCCTTATGTCAAGAGGCTGTTGAGGGACTATAATTAAAAAAAAAAAGCAGCAAACCACAGAAAAAGAAGGGCATGAATTTACCCTTTAAAGAAAAAATCCTTGTCTTTTCAGGTCTGGTTTCTTTTCTAGGGGCAGGAACAAGGGAAGGATGATTTGCTTCTTTAATGTTTTCTAGGATGACCTTAATTCCGCTTCCAGCGAAGGAAGCGTGTGTGTTACGACCCTTCTCTTCAGCTGGCTGGTTGGCTCGCAGCTGGCATCAGCTATCTTGGTTCCAGGTCTTCTCATCAATTATACCCTGTACTGCTCATTTTTCCGACTATCAAGACACAAGTAAAAAAGATGAGGCCGTTTCCAAGTATATGCTAGCGTAGCGTGGAAAAAAAGCTTGAGCTATATTTGGAGCATTCCTAATGACACTGTTCTATTTCCAGCTGCCGAAATCCGCGCTAGAATTTTAATTAAGAGCTAAATCGGCGCAGCAGATCCTCACAACAGGAAACAGCTACGTTATTTAAATAGGCTTTGAAATGATGAGATTCTATCTCCCAAGGCAGCGCTAGGATGAATATTAAAGCCGCTTTTGTTCTCCCGGAGTGGGCTCCAGCGGCTCGGGAGGGGAGGGAGTTCACGCCAACGTCGGGCGAGGTCCCCGGCAGCTCCAGCCCCCGAGCCCCGCCTGGCCTGGCCTGCCAGGCCGAGCCCCGTCCGGGCCGCCGGGGGGCGCTGCGCCGTCGCCTCTCCTCTCGGCGCCCCCTGCCGGCCGCGGTGGTCCCTCGCTGCGGCGGCCGCAGAGCGGGAGACCGCATGCGCGGGCACACGCCTGTGCCTCGGGTCCGCTCTCTCCCCCCTCCACTCCGCCCCCGCCCGCCCCGGCGCGTGCGCACAGCGGGGGGAGGAATGCGTCGCTGCGGGCGCGCGCGCGCGGTGCCGGGGCGGTGCCGGGTCAGCTGACTGGAGCCTCGCGCTGGGCGCGGCGTCATGGCGACCACCGTCACCACTCAGCGGGGCCCGGTGAGTGCGGCCCGGTCCGACCCCTCCGCCCCCTCCGCCCCGCACCCCTCGGGCTTGCCCGGTCCCTCCACCCCCTTCTCGCGGCTGCCGACCCCGCGCCCTGCGAAGCGGCCTGCGGGGAACGTGGCGCAGGGCCTGTTCCGCGCCCGAAGTGGCTGGAGCCGAACCGAAGCCTCGCCGGCTCCTCTGCAAAGCGGAGATGGGCTGTGTCCGTGTGGCGGGTCCAGGCGCTGTTGGCGTTGAAATGGCCGCCCGCGTGCGGCAGAGCCGCGCTCGGTGGTAGCGGGGAGGCGTGTGCGGAGGTGCAGTCTGGAAAAACGGTTTAACCGTCTTGTGGGAGTTCGTTGTTGGTAGTTTGTTGGGAATCTGCTGCCGGTGAGACTTCTGCGATAATCTTACCCCGCAGTCCTACCACATGGTGTGTAACTGCGGTGCAGCATCAGCTCTCGACTGAGGTGCCGTTCCTATCTTGAAGGATGTGACAGTAATTGACAATATGATACTGCTCTGCGGATGAAGCAAGATTTTCTCGACCATCGATTCAAACTGTTCTGCTTTACTTCTAGAAACAGCTTGTTTTATTTTCTTTTTTCTGTGTGTGTGTCTGTGCAACCTCGATGAAAGACCAGAGGAATGAATCATTAAACTAATTTTGAAGAACTGCATCTGTTGCTGTCTTACGGCAATAATATTATATGATTATCAAATTTAATTCCTTAAAACGCCTTATTTGTCTAGTCTTCAAGAACAATTCCTTTTGCACTCGATTGTGATGATGGTTGTTGTTGGAATAAAAGTTTTAGATAAATGGAGTGAAATAAGTTGAGGGGTTTTTTTCCTCTTTCTTGGTACATCTGAAAAGATGACCGCTGTTCGAGTTGAATCTGTGGTGAATTAAGCAGTTTCTATCCCCGAAGTCTTGTTTGAGAATTGGTGCTGTGGTTTTACCTAAATAGTATTTTGTCAATATCTAACAGGTTTTAGGCTAAAATAGCTCAAAATACTGTAAATATCTTAAAAATTAGTCAGTTGCTTCAAAAGTGACTTCACTTTTAGTTAGAAGATTAGTAAGAATTGCTGTGGGAGTAGGGATAGAAATAACTGGTAGCAAACTAGATGGTGTGGTTAAAGCTGAGCAGTAGGCCTCACTACAGTCTCAATCTGGAGAGGAAAAATTGTGAAGATATTTCTCTGAAATGAAATGGCATTTCTTTTGAAGAAAAAATTTAATTTCTCTTAAAAACACCTCAGGTATTGAATGGAGATACTTTGAACATCTGCTTGTTTTAAGTGGTGAAATCCGCTTCCTGGGTTGAGATAAGATTTTAGTGAGAACCTTCTTATAATCTTGCAGATGTTTGAATATCATAACTGCCTAGTCCTTCTTAAGTGTTTTAAAGGAACTGCATCTCAATGGTTAGAAATTTATTCTTCTAGATGTCTTATTTCAGAATTAGTGAGGTAGTCCTGTAATCTTGGTAATCTTTTGGTACTTAATGGATTTAAGACTGACAAATAGAAAGGTGTATGCTGGTTTATCTTGTACAACTTCGGCTTTCTGGTTTTCTTTGTGCATATGTGTGTTCATAACGCTGTTTGTGCATGCTTTTCTTCGTTGTCTTAACCACTTTAGTGAGTTGAATGTTTTCAGATGAATAAGTAATACAGCATTCGGCGTCCTCACCTGCTAATGGCAGCTTACTCCGTGCTTGCCAGCCCTTCTTTATTCTCTCTAGAGTGCAAAATAGAATTCTAATTGTTCCTGTAAATACAGCTGCATTACAAATGAGTAGCCGCTAAATGGTGCTAAAGAATCGGGACATATTTTCTCTTTAGTGCTGCAGAGAACAGTTCTGTTTCTATTACTTTGAACAGACCCAATAATATTCAAGGTTGTTTCATGCAGGTAAAAACTATTAAGTGCCTTCTGGCTTTTGACAGTAGTTATTTGGAGAGCAATTAAAGTTTCTAATTGCTGCTTAGTTTTTCAGATGAAGCAGATGGAATTTGTCCTGTCTGTTACTGGTAAGTGTTCTGCCAGAACATAGATTTCTCTGATTGTTTTCAGGATGTTGCGTTTCCATGGGGTTTTTTCGGTGTTTTGGTTTTGTTTTGGGTTTGGTTTTTGTGTTTTGTGTTTGTGGGTTTTTTTAGAATGCAGCTTTTGAAATCTAAGCTGAGACTGAATATATAAGGGCTGCTAAATGATGTCTTTTCCAAATGAGAGGTATTAATGAACAGTATGATTAGGCTTCAGGTAAAGCCTGAGAAACTAAAACCTTGTAGTTATGATTCCTTAGCTGGCCAAGCCCCTCCCCTCCATTAATATCTGTGATTATTCATCATGCTGACAAATATGTCAGGGCCTCCAAAAGATCAAATACGAAGCTAGGGCTGTTTAGTTTTCTGCTCCTAATATCCCTGATAATTACTACTATGATGATTGGAATTTTTTTAATGGGCAGGCTGTATTTATGATTACTTCTCTCTTGTCCTAATACTGTCGCTTAATTGCAGACAAGTCCTCTTGTCTCTGATTTTTACTTGATGTTTTGTTTTGCGTCATCAAAACTTTCATTTTAATTTTTTTGACCAAAGGTGACAAAGGAGCAATTCATGTTTGTATTACCCAGTATCGATATATGTTATGCTGTCACATGAGCAATTTTGAATACAACTTCCCATCACAAAAATAATTGTGTTGATAAATAGTTCTGGGTATAATTGAGTGTTTTATTAGATATTTAGTTTCTTGTTAGAGCCTGGACCTATTTAGTTTTAAAATTCTGGTCTGTGAAGGTGGAAATTTCATAATGCCACTTGTTGCAGTCACTTTGGATTTCAGAAGCTGCTAAAAGACTTGAGGGAGTAAGGTGTCGTTAAGTGTTTCTAAGCAAAATGTGAATTAATTTTTAAGTGCTGTGATCTGGTCTCTGGAGCATATTCCTGCCACGGAAAATGTTGAGGGCAGCATTGGAAATGCTTTGAAGTTCTTGCTCTCTTACCTGATAAGAGAAGTCCCTTAAGGTACTAAGTGGCCTGTTTTCTGTTGGACCCAATGGCATTTGCTTTAAACGCAAACTTGGAGGAAAGAAAGATTTATATGGGTATGTCTAGTGGTAGTGTAGAAAAAAAATCAGAAGCCTGTTCATGGGATGATGGGCATTATATTTCTTAATGCTAATCCCAATGTGAATTTATGAGTTTACTTGCTTTGAGCTGTTTCTGTGGCTTTTCCCCATTTTTTTCTCAGTTACATTGAGTGCAGACGAAATCTGCGTAGCTCAAATATACTGTAAATGCTTCTTGGATTTGGGATGTCTACGGACACTAATTCTGTCTTTCACTTTTAGTGTGAATACAATAGTTCCTGCCATACTTAGTAGGAATTCAAATTATTGGTTTGGTGATTGTAATCAGTGGTTCATATTGATTTCTGCTCCTGTAAAACCATACTTTTTTTCTTTATTAACAGTTGTGGAATGTATTTTGCAAATATTTAAATGTTAATGTCTTGGACAAATTGGAATGTCCTGGGAAAATACAGAGGCAGTAGTTAGTGGCAAAATACTTTAGTCAAAAATAAACATAGGCGGTGTACTTGGGGGGAAAGGGAAAACAACGTTAAAGGTGATGATTATACAGTTATAAAGCCTTTACAGGTAGATATATGGAAGCAACAAAGCATATGGGAAGCTTCTCGGACAGGAAACCAGAGAACAATGGGAGAAGAAATGTCTGGTACCTTGGGGTTCATGGCACTTTTCTCATTTTGCTGACATTAAAAAACCACAAACAAAACAAAACAAAAAAAACCCCAAACCCAAATCAGAAATAAAAGGCAAAAAACCCAAATAAACTGTCAATGTAATAAGCTTAATTGCTGTTATATTCTTTCCTTTGTTCATCTCTAAACTGAAATTCTGAAGGACAGCCTTTGACTACAGTTCTGCAGGAGTTTAACTGCAGGTGTGTCATACTATAATGTGAGTTATGTGGAATCGTAGAATAGTTCATGTTAGAAAGGTTGTTATGAGGCTATGTAGTTCAACCTCTTGATGAAAGCATGGTCAATATTTAATTCAGACCAGCTTGCTCCGGGCCTTGTACAGCAGACCTTTGGAACCTCTAAAGTGAGACGTTTTGCAATCTTCCTGGGTAATTTGTTCTTATTCAATTGTCCCAGAGCCGATTCCTACACCCATATAAATTTTACAATTGAAGTCTCCCCTCCAAGCTGCAATGAGGTGCATCTTAAGTTTCTTCTACTCTAAGCAGATCCTCAGCCTGTCCTCACAAGTCTTCTTCTATAGCTTTTTTCATGGGCCATCTTGCTGGGCTCACTCAAGTTTATGATTTTTCATGTACTGCTTGACACCAGGCACTTTGCAGTATTCCAGATGTGGTCTAATGAGTGCTGAGTGAAGAGAAACAATTGCTTTCCTTAGCCTACTGACTGTGCTTTTGTTGATTGAATGTAGTATGCGTCACTGTTGTGAGAGTGCTCTGCTCGTTTGCGCTTCCTTTCCACCAGGGTCTGCATATTTTCCTCTGTAGAGCTGCAGCCCTGATGGTTGTTCTCTAATCTGTACAGGTACTAAGGGGTTTTGTGTCCAAAGTACAGAATTTAGCACTTGTTGAATTTCATGTGATTTCCTGCCAGTTAATACTTATGGCTCTCTGGTTGGTTGTTCTATCCTCAGCTATGCCAGTTTTTCTCCCCCAAACTTGATGTTATCTTCAGAACTGCTGGAGGAATTTTCTGTCACTGATAAGGAAAATTATTAGACATACAACTTAGTCTCAGTACAGACTTCTGAGAAACTTTGCTTCTAACGAGTCTTCAGGGTCATTAACTGCTGAACTTCAGCTCCTGAGTTCAATGACCAAATTTATTTTTCATCCATGCAGTGGTCTGCCCATTTGTATTGGAAAAGTTTTGATACCTTCTACTTAACTTATTCACAAATACTAATAATTCTATTGTAGAAGGCAGGTTGGTTCATTAGGTTTGGATTTTTTTTTAACCCTCTGTGAAGGCGTCCTAGTCCCTGATTTTCTCCTCTTTCTAGAAATGGCTCCCAGAAGGACTTGGTCTGAGTTTCTTAGCAGCTGAAGTGAAGCTGACCTGCTTGTTGTTCCACAGCTTGTCCTTTTTACCCTTTTAAAAACTCTGTATGCCATTTGTCTTTCTCCAGTTAAAGGGGACTTCCTCAAATCTCCATGACATTTCAAAGTGGATAGAGAGTAGCCCTGAAAAAAAACATCAGCTAGTTCTTTCACGACCTCTGGATGCATCTTATCTGGTCCTAATTTTCAGTTCAGTGTGTAAAACAGTAGTTAAACATTCTAATTCACTCACTTTTTCTTGTTAAAAATAATAGAACTATTTAAAGGACAACAGAACCCACTCTTAGAAGTAGCTACCTCTTCAGCATGTAATTTCTGAAATCTGGTATCAGAGTTTCTTGGTAACTGCTAGTGTAGACCTTGGTAAGGGTTCCCTGAATGTATCATGTCTCAGCCTCTGGTAAGTCAGGGCATTTGTGATTGTCCTTGGCTCTGTGGTCACTTTTACTCCCTTGTGTAGGTACCAATAGTCTCATCATCAGTTAATGTGGTGAGGGTTCTGATGGCTTCCCCTCCTTTTCCCTTTGCTTTCAACCCTTATTTCGTTTTCTTCTGATCAGCCATCTGCACTAGCATACTTAACAATTGCCTTGGCACCATTTAATGTTGCAGAAGAAATGGGGCTGAGAGTAAACAGGAGAGCAAGACTGAGACAGCCCAGTCCTGAATTCGTTCAAATAGCTGTAGAACATGACACTTACCTTCAGTTTGAAGGAGCTGAGATGCAGTTATACTTTCAGTGTTTCACTTTGAAGATCTTCAAAACTAGCTCTTAGGTGGTGTTAGCCAGACAGAGAGGGCAGTATTATTCTGTTTCTAAATAAATCTTTTTTCGTATGCAATGCTGTAAAAGCTTATTACAAAATAATTATTATACAAAGTAGTTTATTTTTATGAAAGTCTGCTGAAGATTTTTGTCCCGAATTGCAGTTCTATCATGGTGCTATCATTTTGCTGTCTTGCTTGAAAAGTGTATTTTAATAAAATTCATATATTAAGTGGAATTAATTTTTTTGTTCTACTGTCAATGGTTGAATTTCACATTCTTCCATAAATATTATAATGCACTTGTTGTAAAGTGAGTGTTGAGTAGTATTAGTGATAAAAGCTTGTCACTTCTGTTCTCGCTTTAAAAAGGAAAACTGTGGTTGAGCTCTGGTTATGTAACTATTTGTTTCAGGTTTGTAGGTGGCGTTAATGTGCTTGCTTTTAAATGCTTTGAGGAAGAATGAATTAGCCTGTTTTCTTTGCAGCTAAAAATATTGCACACTACTGATTTATCTCCATCGATATGAAACCTACTGATAATTGCGTAAGGACTTACTGAGTGGTGTATTTTCCTCAATAAGCATCTCTCTTAGATATTTTACTGAATATATCACCAGGGCTTGTACTAGATCTCAGTCAGAGCTGAATATTTAAGATGGTGGCATATGCATCACCTGTTTCCCACTCTTTTGAAGAAGTTTGCTACTTGCATCTTTTGAGAGTTTAGTTACACTGTCTGTGTTCAGTTTCTGTGTGCATAATCTCTGCAGTTCCAGAATAAGAACCTTCATGTGAGGTAAAAAAAAAAAAAAAATCAACTTAGATACTGTATTATAGCTTTTGTTTCCCTTAAGAATTTTCTTTGTCCCTTTTGGACCTACAGAAAGCAATTTATATATTTCATTTTGGAGCAGTATGTGGGTGACTTAAATAGACCTCTCGCTTGTTGTAAATGAATTAAGATTACCAATGTCCACGTTAAGATGGTTGAGACAAAATATGTTGTCTTTTTTGAGAAGCTGACAGAGGGAGCTTATGCATATGGAAGTTAATTTCAGGGCTGCAGTCACCACTTACTACTATGGGAAATTTTTATGATGTCTGTTCTTAGATAAGCTAATACCAGATTTGAAACTTCTTGGAGGTCAAGCGTTGGAGGGCACCTACTGTGTTGTAAATGCCATTTTCATGCTAATTCTGGTGCTATTTCAACTCTTTCCTAAATGGATTATGTTTTATTTTAAAACTCCTTCCTTATAACATGTATTCTAATGAGAAGGCTGTTACTAGACCCTGTCTAATTTCCAGTCTAACATAAATAAGCTTACTTTTAATGTTAGCACTGTCTTTTAGCTTGGTCTTCTCACTTACTGCCCCCATTTCTCCCATACTTTTGAAAACTTTTTTTAAAACTCAAGCTACTTAAGATCTTAATCATAGAATTTTAAGGTGCTTGTAAGCAAAATTGATTCCCTCTTTTCCCTCCCTTCCAACAGCATAGCAGCAGGCATTCAGTACTTCCTCCTTAGCTTTTCTAATAAGTTTCCTTAATGACATGTAATTTACCTACTGTTGCCAAGATCCTGAGGCTCTCAGACAGATATTGCAGTCTTGCCAAATCACATTTGCTGCTGCTATCTGCAAGATGTAGTCTTGGCGTGCAAGTGCTGTCTGATCTTCAAAACTATGTCCTAGAGGCGTGTTAACTTCTTAAGGTATGTTCTGTAGGCATGTATCTGCCAGATACACAATTGAGTAATCCTGCCTGGAATAGCAGCGTCAGAAATTCCACTGACTTTTGTCTTGATGCAGTAGACAGGTCTGTATTAAATGTGTAAACAACTCTATAGACAACAGAAATGAGTACAGTTTAATTGTAAATATTCTATGTTACTCGGTTTACCTTTTAGCATGCATTTTACTTGTTTTATTGTCACAATCTCCAAACGTGTTATTGATAATGTTAACTTAGCATTTAAAACTTGGAAATGACCTGCCTTGCTGAATTGGCAGTAATAAGATAGACAGGTAATAGATAGGAACTTCTTTTACTGCAAAGCTAACAGAAAATACACGGTGACTGCTGGTTCATGTTGGAACATGTGACAGGGTTCCTCTAAGATTATTCAGCATTGAATTTTTCATAATTGTTCATTCTCGTGATAGACCAGATTTTTTAATTCCTCCATTACGGTTTTGAGTACAGTGGAATTTAGTCCCCAGATTGTTCCCGTGGTCAGATGCAGGCTGTCTGTACTTAATACTGGGAAATTATTATGGCATCTTTGTTATGCTGAAGGATTCAGTTCATAGGAGACATTGTCTTTATGATCTGTCTTGAAGGTGACTGTGAAAGTAACCCTTTCATTTGAAAGCAGTGCTATGTCGTGTGACGGAGTGGCTGGATGCAACACGAGTGCTTGAAGTGAAAGATGGTTGCCAGCAGATGTCACACATGAATAGAATGTAAAGCTCTGTAGCTCTGACTTCTGTATGGACTTCTTAAATATTTAGGTGGAAGGCAGTGTTGGCTCTATGACCTACTTTTTACAGAGGCTTATGTTGGAAATTAATATTTTTGAAAGTGGAAATAACATTCTCTACATGAGTTTGCAGTGTTGTCTTTTAATTAGTTCTTTGTTCATGCTGTCAGAACTAGACTAAATTCTGCTGAACGTTTTTGCCAAGCTTTGATTTGTATTCGTCCATCTTTTTCATTACTGAAGCGGAGGACTTAAGTTTGAACGTTTTTTTTCTTTTTCTGTTTCTTTTAAAGGTATATGTTGGTGAGCTTCCACAAGATTTTCTTCGCATTACCCCAACCCAACAGCAACAGCAAATCCAGCTGGATGCCCAGGCAGCTCAACAGCTACAGTATGGAGGACCAATGGGTACAGTAGGCAGACTCAGCATAACTGTAGTACAGGTATAAATTGTACCCCCTTTGTGCAATTAAGTAATTATAATTAATTGATATAATTAGTCTGTTTTGGTGGGTGGCCACTAAAAGACTTTGTGTTGAAATTTGAATTACTGCATTACTTGTATATAGAGATTGAGTAATTTTTTCAAGATTTTGTAGCTTCTTGTTTCTGAAAATCAGCATTTTTTTCAGTTTCATAGCTGCAGCATGCATGGTGCAGCAATTTCCTGTAAACCTTGCTATTATAGAACATAATCAAGTAATCTCATGATATTTTTTTTCCACAGTGAACAGTTGCCCCATTCGCAGCATTTGCTGTTTTTCCTATTGCTTTCTACAGTTTTTTGTTAATAACAAGTACATAGCTCTTAATTTTCTGCTTCCTCTTTTTCCCCTTGTTATCCTTTCTTTTATCTCTTGGTAATACTGTATTATTGCATTCATAAGATTTCAAGTTTTAAAACTGTCTTGACACAATTCTGTTTGTCTGCATTAGCATACCAGCTGTCCTTCATTTTAACTTAACACACCTTATCTATTTAGAGGTGCTCGTTTCAAGTCATTCTATAAAAGTATACTAAAGAGATATTTAGCCTCATATTTAGCACCAAGCCCAGAATAGCATGGTTACTGCTTTCATGGTGAGACCTTTGTTTGAGATTAGGCCTGTCTAGGATTTCTCGGGAAAAGAGGCACTGGTCCTTCCTTTCTGTGTCTTATAATGGTGAGTTTGTTCTTTCACAGCTGGTATCCTTCCTTTTTTTTAAAATGATGATAATGCTTTTTCAATGCTTTTGCTTGCTCAACTGGACACCCACAAGTCTATGGGGCCAGACGGGATTCACCCCAGTGTATTGAGAGAGCTGGCGGATGTACTGGCCAAACCCCTTTCCATCATCTTCCAACAGTCCTGGAAGACTGGGGAAGTTCCACTGGACTGGAGGCTGGCTGATGTTGTGCCCATCTACAAGGGTCGCAGGGAGGATCCAGGGATCTACAGGCCTGTCAGTCTGACCTCAGTGCCAGGGAA